>JARKIC010002080.1:0-78540 GCA_029378375.1 Mycena olivaceomarginata
AAATTTCCCAAAATTTCCCGGAAATTCCACCAAATTAACTCGGGAGGGTTTTCCTGATGATGTCGTGCGGAAGGCCCAGATGTGAGAGGATGGGAGGACCCAAAGAAGAAAATAGGATAGACATAAGTATGTGCAGGACGGCCCAGACGGCAGACGCCGGGTTAGTTGGCGAAGAATGCACCTACTATATGGACGAGATTGACAAGCAGTGGCTGGACAATAATAGCCGACAGGCGCGCAGGGAGAGTGGCGAAGACAAAGAAGCTGTCCCCATCTCTATCAGTGAAGATAAGTTCGAACTCGTCATGGGGCTCCTCGCAAAATTCAAGGACCAACAGGTAAGCTCAAACCACTCCATTTTATCTACTTCATTATCGAAAGCCTGGCTCGGCTCAGGCCCTCGAAGGCGACGGACCAGATTTCGCACTTTACCACTTGGCGCCTTTACCGGCTAATATTTTCCCGTCATGCAGGTTTGACGACGCTGTCGACAAAAACATTGTGGGCAGAGGCCTCAGGCGGAATGTTTTGCAAAGGCCTCGGACTTCGTTCTTCGACGCATCAGACCACACACCGTATGAGAACAACGGACAGAATTCATTAAAGTCGTAAAAACAAAACAAAAAAACCAAGAGATCACTATACTATCATTAGACAGGTTGCGCACGAGCCACTGGAGCCACTTGGTGGCATTTTTTCCGTGCGCAAACCGGTGGCTCCACCGCCAAAATCTGACGTCTGTGGCTCGTTGGTGGCTATATCGAGCCACTCGCCTGCTATTTTTGCGCACGGTTCGAGAGCCACCAGGTGGCTCCAGTGGCTCGTGCGCAACCTGTCTATTATACTACAGCAGCGCACGCCACAAACCAAGAAAACATCCAAAATCGCGTTATACGGGCCGGAGCGAGCCCGATTGTCCATCCCACTATTCGATCGTGAATTCGACGACCCGCCTCTGGGCCTCATCCCACTCGCCCTGGGGCCGGGGCCGCGGGGCGTTTCGGCGTCTGAGTCCTCAGTCAGTGCTTGAGGGAAGGGGGACGCAGGGCCTGCTCGCTGCCTCGCCGGGAGGGGTGGGTACCTCGTCTGCCATGTCCTTGCCCGCGTCCTCGTTCTTCTTCCTGGCCCTGGCCTTCGGCTTGGGCGCACCGGCGGCATCTTGAGTGTTCGTCGCCCCCTCCCTCTTCTCCCCGCGTGCGAGCGAGGGGCGCCGAGGGACCAGCGTCGTTGGAACCATCCGGCTTCGCCCTCTTCCGCCGCGACTGGGCGTCGCCCTGCCCCTTCTCCGTCTCGGCAGGCTCATCGTCGGTCTCCTTTGCCTTCTTCCGCTTGTTCTCCTGCTCGACATCCGCGCTGGCCTTGCCCTTCCCTTTCCCTTCGGTGCTCTTTTCCGGAGGTGGGGAGCCCGCGCGGTCATCGGCAGGGGGGTCCATCTCCACATTGCCATACTCCTCGTCCATGATGACAGTCGATTTGGCTTTGCGGCGCGGTTTTTTGAGCGACTTGAGGGTCTCCCGGAGGCGCGATTCGACCTCGTTGTCGTCCTCCGCGGTGCTGGCATCGCCAACAGCGGCGGTGATATACCCTTGAAAGAAGTCAGATTAGGTTGCGCAACAGACTTCGAAGTACGAAACGCGCCGATACGCTGCTCGGGGGTCATGTATTTTTGTGCCACCTCGCTCTTCCTGAGCCCGATCATCGTGTTAGCAACGTGTCAATCGTAAACTTGGCCATCATCTGAAACACGAAGGTCCGCTGAGTCTGCCCTTGGCGGTGAATGCGACCGATGTTTTGTTGGTCGAGGACACCACTTCAGTTCGCCTCCTATTGGAGAATTAGTATATGAGTGGTGGGAGGCTAAAGGAACTCACGGGAAGGAGGATGGTCCGAGCAAACGTCAAGTCGAGGCCGGTGGAACCGACATTCGAGAAGATGAGGATGTGTTCGTCCGACGTCTTGAAGTTGTTGATGGCTTTGGTCCGAGCCACAGCGCTTAGACCGCCGTGGATGACGCGGGTTTTCATGCCGCAGCTGTCGAAGAAAGACTTCATATGACTTGCAAAAGGTGCGAAATAGCGGTAAATACACAGTGCATCCCCGCTACGTCTATTTCATCAATGAATATATTTGTTCTTTGGCACCCATACAATTACTGTAGGGCAATATGTTATATCAAGGTTCTACTTGGATATTTTTGAGCCTCCATGCTAAGTATTTTCATTCCCCGATCAGCATGTGACCACTACCACTGACACATCGTATCTAGTCGTGTTGGACGTTGAACGATTGCGAACATCGCTGTATTTCCCGGGCGTGAGTTACTGTCTGGATGGAGAGGGCCAGTAACTCACAGCGAAGAGGTGCTCATGGAGCCCGTGGCATACTTCAGGGACATATTTGCAGCCATATCCACTCGGAATATACATATCAGTCCGTAGACCCCAGTCCCGCTAACAACGCACCATTCTCAAGCCTCCAGTATGGCGCATGGCAGCGTGCCCCGTGAGTGAGAGCCCCGCGGGTGTGGCTATCCAATGCACCAGGAACCATAATTTTGTGTTCAGGCAAGGGCAAGCTGTGCATTTAAAAAGTACAATCTTGTGTTCATTTAAACGGTCCCATCTCACACTGTTTGCCTGACCACTTGGCAACGGTTACACCAATTGCCATGATCCTATAGGCATTTCCACTCAGAATTGCTGTGGCTTTCCAATGCACCAGGAACCGTAATTTTGTGTTCAGGCAAGGGCAAGCTGTGCATTCAAAAAGTACAATTTTGCGTTCATTTAACGGTCCCATCTCACACTGTTTACCTGACCGCTTGGCAACGGTTACACCAATTGCCATGATCCTATAAGCATTTCCACACAGAATTGCTGTGGCTATCCAATGCACCAGGAACCGTAATTTTCTGCTCAGGCAAGGGCAAGCTATGCATTTAAAAAGTTCAATTTTGCGCTGAAATAGCGTCTATATCCGGGTTTGATCTGACCAAGCCATCAAACTCTGCATTCAATTGATGGCACAATCCCAAATTAGACATTTTGTTCATTTGAACGGTCCCGTCTCACACTGTTTGCCCAATAGCTTGGCAACGGCTGCACCAATTGCCATGATCGTATAGGCATTTCCACTCAGAATTGCTGTGGCTGTCCCAAGTGCTGTTGGAGGCACTCGACGGATACTGTGGCCTGCACTCCCAGCAGTTCTTGTCGACCTTACGAGATCCCCTCAGCGGTTCGGCGGCAGGACACTTGGCCGACATCATTTTTGATTTGATGGTGCTCGCAGAGATCGAGAACCGGCGGCGGGACACGGTGGATGGAGGAGGAAAGTATCAAACAAGATATCTGAAGCACCTTCTCACGCGAGTGGCGTTGTACGTCGGGAATGCCAAACAACCGCAAGGTCTTGTACTCCCACGAATATGTGGCCCGGATATAGATGTGTCATGCGACGAACTGGATCTCTTTCGTTATCAAACGTGGTAGCTCGAATGGACTGCGAACAGGATAGAGAACAGAATGTATCCACTATGCAAACTCCTATCATGGTTTGAACTCACACCATATGCGCCTTCCTAATCGTATCTGTTTGATCTGAAACTGGTGCCCCATCCTTTTTTGAGTGCTCTAAGACCACCCCTCACCGTCTTTCAAGTGCTCTGGTCACCGTCTGAATGCCTCAAACTGCTCATCGCGTACAACGAGCCCGTACCTGTTGGTGCAGCAGCGAGAAGATTGGCTGCAGCGATGTTAGTTGGTGTTAGATTGGGACACACGATATGCACCATTCACAGGGTGTTGTTTTGTCGTGAATGCTTGCGTGTCTCCACTTCGCTCTCCCGCAAAAAAAAAAACCATTTGTTGTTTTCTGGAAAATCTAGTGCACGGAATCATCTTGTATCCAGAAGTGGATTATAGAGGATAATGGTACACTCATCACTGTCTTAACTCATACCCTTCGGTAAGCCCAAAAAGCTATGGGGTATGGTAGGTATGGGTTTCAGCAACCATGGGAACTTTATCGGAGTTTTCCGGCAGCTTTTCAAACAGTCAGATATGGTGTGAAACAGACGGATTAGGTTTTAAACATGTGATAGGCTGAAATTGGACTGTTTCCCGCGCTTTTCCAGGATTTAATTGTCCCCGAGTTACCCCCAGTCGGTCTGAATGGAGTAGTGTAACCTGTCGTGATGAGTGACAGGTGTTCGGAATCAGTGTCCATTAACCTAAATTTCGATTTGCGATCCATAAACTGTATTAAATCCCCGATTTTGAACCATGTGAGCCTAGAAATTTAACTAAATATTCCCCCGGGCTCATGGAACATATGGGGTTTTGAATGCATGGGTTATGGGTTTCACAATGTTATGGGTTTTAATTGAGAACCATTAGCATTTTGAGTAAAAAGCTATTGGTTTTTGCAGGTTATGGGTTATGAGGAGTATGGTTTAGGACATGTCAGCATCCAAGGTACCATCTCGTTTTGTGAGTCATCCGGACCTGTATTCTGTCGGTTCCAGGTGTCCAACATGGATGTGTACAAAGTTAACAACTACTGGCCTTGGCTGGCCGCTCACGCTTCATCCCCCCAAAAATTCCTGGGAATAGTCAGTTTTTTACAGCGTTCAAGTTAGGCCGAAACGGCTTTGGAGGTCATGCCAATGCAGAGTGTGGCATCCCAGGATTCAGATGTATACGAGCATGCTTTATTCTCTCTAGCAAGATAAATGAAACAAGGACTCAAATCAATAGCTGATTCACTGACCCGCGCGACAGTGCAAGGTTGACCCTCTGGTTCCTAGATCGCGAACGCGCCTGTAAGTACACCGTGTCAGATGGTTTGGATTGTGAACTTTCCGAATGGATGTACCGTCCTTTGCGGGATACTCTTGTTGACCTTGGGCATGATTTAATAGCCTAGAGTATGCTTGTATTTGTTTGACATTTCCCAAGTCTCCCAATTCTCCAAGAATATCTCGCATTTTTCCTACTTCTCCAGCATCATCGGAGAACCACAAGCCATCTACTTTCTTCGACATGGCAGGTGTGGATGTTCCGGGGGATTTCGGACTGGACGTAAGGAACAAGTGAAGACATCACCAAAACCGGGAGATCTCGCTGATCGCCGGTGATGGTTGCAATCACATGACGCGTTGATGGTGGTGTGCAAACACTGCAAACCCATTGTCGAGCTCCGCACACGGCTGCGCTCGGATCTAGTCCGATCGCTGGAATGCCCGATTTCATGTACCTCACCCTGTCCAATGTACCTTAGACCTGTGCACTACTATTTTAGTTACTCACTATTTATTCTGTAGCCGAAATTTCAGCTTTCCACCAGGTACAGTATACGTAGTCTCAACCTGGTTGCGCCAGCTACCATCCAGGCTAAATTTTTGAAAGTTAATATTGTATGTATGCTCTTCGATAATCTCTCTCTTCATAAAATTACGCATGTCCTTCCGAAGCCTTTTCGAACTCCGCAATCAAACATCAGCTTCTCGCCCCTTTTGTCCGGTCCGCGCCCCGGTTTCTCTGGCTCTAGATCTGTACTCGGTTATTTTTGTGGGCACCCGCCTGATTGTACACAGCGGTAAAACACAAACAAGCGAGGTATCTGTCTACGAGAGACTAGGGGTAATATGGGCCACATGTGGTCGCCAATCGAGTCCATTCCTCTCGTCACGAAATTTTCGAACCACAGCGATCTTTATGCCGGAGTTGACATGTTCCAAGAAAGATGCCAGGGTGTACTTCTTATCCAACGCTCCTTCTCCAGTTCCAACTCTGAAAGGCAAAATTCTGACCGTCTTGAAGCTCATGACAATAGCAAGGCGCACAGTACTGTCTAGGAATTCTGAGTTAGCAGTTGAAGCTCCTAAGGTGCTCGAATGCCCTCGTACCATTCACGTAATCGTGGATCTGTTTAGAATATTTTGAAGTCGGAACCCGGATAGGAACTGAACAGCTACTCACCTGATTCGACCATATATCTGGAAGGATCTTATGAAGGCTTAGTACGCCGATCCCTGCGCCAGCAATCTCCACACCATTCCCTTTCGTTATAGCCACGCAAAATAAGACCTGACCCACTGGGACAGCTGGACATTATGATCAGCGCAGTCATCATATGAGTGGGCTCGGATGCAAACTCGCCGCCCATGACAGCCTGCCAGAAAACTCGACGGGCGGGAAACCATTTTACCCAGCATGGGTCCCGCTCAACGTAAGGGGTGCAATGCGCCTTGTGCTCATCCCAGTCCTCCTTCTGACAACTACTGACGGACTTCGAGTATGTAGGTCACATGCTTTCAACAGCACACTGGCGCCATGACTCACACAGTAAAATCTCATTTGACATTGACATGCCTTTATTCGGCCCTTGGATCTCTTCATTCCGCAGTAGTTGCAGGAAAGATTGACGCTATCATAGTCTACGATGTTCAGGGTTCAGAAATGCATAAATAGCGTGCGTGGTCGGAGCTCACATTGGCTGTTCATGTGTATGTAAAAAGGGAGCAGTGAGTGCGTGCGTTCAATTCACCCACTCCTTATATAGCTTGGCCGTGATGCATGTGATGACATTTGAACACAATTTACTTAAAAGCCTGTGATGCCGTCAGGCGAACCGACCCGCCGCCGATTGGTCAATTTTTGGCCGCAGGTTTTCTCAATTTGGCCAGACTTTTGGCCGGCAAGGACAAAAAGGGCGGATTTTCCACAGCACCGTTCTCGTGGTTTCGGTCGGACTGTATGGCGGTCCAAATGCACATTTATTCCGCCCACAAGCTTTCGGTGATTTCGGACGTTCCGCCACATATATAGCCCTTTCGGCACCATCCCGACCGATGTCAATCAGGGTCGTCCTCAAATCCGCCAGACCACACAAATCCTGAAGATATCTCGGCCGCTTAGCACGAGGCTCACGTGGCTCCGAATCACTCAGGAACGGCGGCTGGGTGGTCGCACTTGGTGACGGGGTGGTTCCGCTTGCAACGAGAGCAGATGTGGCTGTAACGGGAGGCCGCCTTGCTGGACGAGCAGCGCTCGCCATTGAAGCGATTGCACGGTTCTTTCTTCTTCTGCCCTTCGCTGAACCCGCTACCACTGCCCAACCACTGCCCGAGGTTCGTCCAGGAGCATCTTTTGTTTTTTGCTTGAACTCGAGATGAGCGGCCCCGTTGTCATTGAGAAAGGACCGCTCCCAATGGCCAAACTGGCTGCAGTCGCTGAGGAGCAGGTCGCGGCGGCCTGCGGCTTCGTTGCGAAGCTTTCAGTCGAGCCGGATGATGCATTCGTGGACATGTGCGGCAGAGCCGGAGAAAAGGTCCATGATGTATTGGCGGTAAGCGTTGAGCTCGCGCCGTCTGAGCAGCCCCATCTCCGTCAGAATCGAATGAGCCTACTTTCACTTTACGTAGTTTCTTCCACGTATGTCGAGCTTCGGTCTCCGCGCCTATATATATATACTTGTATTATCGAGTCGCCCATCTCAGGCTTCGTACCACTCTTGTGCACGAACCTGAGGTGAGCTCCTACAGTTCTTACTTACTTCTTGTTACTTGTATTAGCTCTTTATTATCTAGCCTCACTCTAACATCTGTTACTGTTCCCCTATGGCACCTTGGGTTGGTCACCGAGTCGACTCAATGCAGCGGGTAAAAAATTCAGCCAAGCGCGCTTGTATCGAACCAGGTTCTTTACGAATGCCGAGCAGATGTCCGCCTTCTCGCGTTTAACAGGTAATTGCAAAGATCGATATTTGTTGGATATTTTACTGACGACTCTCAGGAGAATATCTGGTGGACGCCTGGAGCGCAATCGAGGAAGCGCGACTCATGTACATACGTCTTAACCAGCATTCAGAACAGGAGGACGAAGAATATATTGGATCTGGAGACGAAGAACCAGTGGAGGATGTTCGATTGCCTTCCACATTTATTCATTCCCCTGCCTTGTCTGCCGCCAATATTTCTGATTGTCTGGCTTTGCGCAAAGCCCTTGGCACCGTCACTCTTTTCATCGCATTTACGACGAATCCCCGTTGGCCTGAGATTATGTCCCAGCTGCAGCCAGGGCAAGCTGCAAACGACAGGCCAGATCTCGTCGTTCGAGTCTTTCAACAGTATCTCTCCTTATTCATGAAGGACCTTCACACCATGTTCGGCCCCATTCTCTACCACATTCGTGTCACAGAATTCCAAAAAAGCGGGCTTCCTCATGAGCATATTGCTGTGGCTTTGGGCGATATCCCTAGGACTCCAGCTGAAATCGATTCCTTCCTCAGTGCAGAGGTCCCTCGATCTCCAGGACCCCTCCGAGATGCGATAAAACGCCACATGACACATGTCCATGACCCAAAGAAATCGTACCATCGTTGTGGGTGGCCCCACAGATGCCAATACGAGTATCCGAAACCGATGAGACAAGAATCCTCCTTCAACGATCGTGGTTCGCATTCGTTGCCTTTGAGCCATTCAACATTCTGATTTAACTGATACTGCAAGATACTTTCAACATCGGCGTCGCAAGCTTGAAGATGAATTTATTGTTTCACACATTCCATGGCTCATTCTCAAGTACGACTGCCACATAAATGTCGAATATTCTATGGGGGTGAACCTGTTCCAGTATCTGTTCAAATACAGATTCGACAAATTCCACAGAGAAAGAGTGGCGAGACGGATCCAGAATATAACGGAACTTCTGGGTAAGCGGGGAGGAAATTGAAGAAACTTTCAGCAGCAATTTCGGGCAGAAGAGTGAGCACAGGGGAGGCGGCGTCCGAATCCTCGGCGCTGAAGACCTCCATCTGCCAGGAGATCTCAGGTCCGAATTATGTAATTAGCACCACCAACGTTTCGAGTACTGTAGTCTCCCGCTCGCCGTGATGAAGGCGACTGTCGAAATACTAATCAGCCGCTACAAGCCAAAATATGTAGTATTTTTTGAACTGAGGTACATGAACCCAATCAATAGGATGTATGGCCGCCCTTTGTGGCACTTCAAAAGCTTCGACGAGACCAACTGGTCGGTGCGCAAAACCCCCAAACAGGCGCCAGGACCTAAAGGCCCCACATCCACCCGTAAACCTGTCGATGAAATCCGGGATTACGAACGCGGACGCTATTTGTCTAGCATTAAAGCGGCAATGCGAATTGCCTCCTTCCATATCACTGAGAAACGACCTTCAGTAAATCACCTTCCTATTCACCTTCCTGGTAGACAACGGGGCCAGATGGCGCGTAAAAATGGATCGGAGTCTGACGCTACGCTGTTGGTTAGATACATGGAGCGGCCACGCCATCCCCGCCTGGACAACATGACATACCTACAATTCGGCTCCCAAGGCAGGTTAGTCAACCATAACCCAATGAGGACATGAACCCGCTCGAAGTCCTCGAGGACGAGTATCCCACTCGACCAAGAATGCTCATACGCTTCTACAAAGATGGTCATATCACGGTCAGCCGCTTACAGATGGCGTATCCGCGTCACGGGGGATGTTTTCTATCTTCGCGCACTCCTTTTGCACTGAAGCGCACAGAGCTGGACGAATATCCGAACCGTTGAGGGGGTCGTGTACCCGACATATCAAGAAGCCGCTCGAGCGATGGGCCTATTCGATAACCGCGACGAGGGTGTGATGGCATTTGAAGAATTGTTGAACCTTGGAGCCACTCCAGCCCAATTGCGCTGGATTTTTATACTCTTGGCGGTGGAGGGCAATCCAGTTATGTCAATATGGGAGAATCACGCGGCCAGCCTATCTGCCGATATTCGGGACGGCATGCTACGGCTAACCTCACGACCCGATTCCAGTTTGATTCAAAACGAACTACTCCGCCGACTTCAAGACCTTCTCCAAGGATTGGGCAGGACATTGACAGATATTGGGCTCCCCGAACCCGAGGAACGTCAGTTGGAAGTTGATGCCGAACGTCTCCAGTGGAGTGGAGACCCTGACAATCTCTGTGGCTTCAAAGACAGTCTAACAGCTGAACAAGTGAGTTTTCAATCCCGTTTCATGTTCAAAAGCTGTACAAGTGACAATAAATTTCAGCGCGCAACCGTATAATGGAAATCACAATGATGGACAATCCTCCACCTATTCATGTTGATGGTCGTGCAGGCCGTGGCAAGACCCATGTCCTCTATCCTGTGATTGGCGCTCTTCGTAAAGTCTGCGAAATTGTGTTGCTCTCCACGTCTTCGACATTTGCCGCCAAGAATTATCCGGGCGGTCGGACAGCACACTATCTTTATGGGATTCCAGTCGATGAGTACAAGCCCTTCCTGGTGTCCTCAGTAGGGCCCAAGAGTGATCGAGCTCGCCTTTTGTATGCGGCCAAATGCCATTTTATAGATGAAATCGGCGGCCTGCATTTCAAAGCTTTCGATTACGCGGACCGCCTCATGCAAGGATTAACCTGGAACCCTAATCAAGTCTGGGGTGGATGGATGCTGATTACAGTTGGAGATTTCCGACAGGTGCGATTCAAATAACGAGCTCATGAAAGTACCAACACCCAGCCTAGGTTGCCCCCGTAGTTCGCTTTCGAGGTCGGACTGCAATTCGCAAGGCATCTCTACGCACGCAGCCAATATTCAAACACTTCCAGATCCTGCGGCTAAATCTTTCCATGAGACAGAGAAATGACCCCCGATTTTTCATCTTTCCTAGACGCTATTGGGGACAACCACGATCAAAAGACTGTTGACCTCGGGCGTTTGTGCCACACAGAGTCCATTCAGACTCTTATTGATTTTGTATTTCCTCCGAGCGTAGCGGTGGACCCCATGGTCTGCACTTCAAGAGCAATCCTCAGTCCATTCAATTCTTTTGTGGACGAATTCAATTCCACCATTCTGCGAACCGTTCCAGGTCAGAGTCAGACCCACATCAGCAGCGACTCCATTGAAGGTGATACCGACGGGTCTGAGAATTCGATCCTCGAGGACTCCGAATTTTTGAACTCTCTGAATGAGCCTGGTATCCCTCCGCACGAAGTCATCCTCAAGGTAGGAGCGATATGTCGACTGACACGCAATCTCAATGCGGCGGGGGGGTCTCACTAAAAACACTCGCGTCATCGTTCGCAACCTCTTCCGATACACCGTTGAAGTTGAAACCATTTCTACAATGGCAGCAGGACGAGTTGTTGACGCGGTAAGTACAAGCCGCTCATAGATGTACAGGTATTGACATCAGAATCAGATTCGTGTTCATATTCCTCGAATCACCTTCCACTTCCAATCGCAGGGGTTCAATTTCGTGGTTCATCGAAAGCAAATGCCACTGAGTCTCTGCTATGCTACGACATTCAATGGGTGCCAAGCTTTAACGGTGCAGAAACTTGGCCTAGATCTGCGGCGACCTGTGTTTTCCTATGGTCAGTTGTATTCCGCGATGATGCGGGTGCCTGACTCGGAAAATGTATTGATCTTGAAATACGTTGGGGACGCATCAACATGTACAACCAATATTGCATGGAGCGAGATTCTCCTGTAATATATTCCAGTTTGCAATGCAACAAAATTGAGAAGGGGGACGGGCCGTCAACCGCTCAATTTGCGTATGAAACCACATTCTTACCACTCAAAGCTGGAATAAATAGCGAAATTAGCGGTCATAGAGTTACCTGCAGATATTCACAAAACCGAAGCAGAATTTGAGAGGTTTATGGCTAGGGGCCTACAGAAGTTAAACACTATGCGGTTGAATTCAGTTTTGAAACGGAACGACGCCTGCCGAGATGCCGGTTGACATCAGTCACGATCACATGGGTGTGACCAAACATGTTGCTCGTTTTGCCACTCCTTCTTTGCCACCACATCGACCGCGCAGGAGGGGTGCTAAAAAACACGGTACGTGTCAAGTTATCCTCTTTGATTCGTCTTTCGACTGCTCCCTCGTCCACTTCATCGCGTCCCACGATACACTGGCACTTACCACAGAGCCTATGGAGGTGCTGCACGGTGGAGGCGGGCGGGGATCTTGCCCGCGTTCTCCGCGTTTATTTACCTCTCGGCTGCGTCCTTAGCCTCCTCCCATCCACGGAATTGCTGTGACACGATACACTGGCGCTTACCACAGCGCCTATGGAGGTGGAATACAATCCTGGGACGGGTGGCGTGCTTTGCGCTCTGTGTCGATTTTTCGATTCTTTGTCTCCTCTATGCTCCATCCATTGGGGAGAGTACTAATTCTGTTTGGGGACACTAGGTGCCATGCAGCGTGGAATGCGCCGCGCTGCAGGATTGCCTGTCTCTGAGCAGGAGTCCGATGTGCGGCCACTCTCTCCTTTCAAGAAATCGAAATCATCGGGCTCAAAAGCATGCTCCTCATCTCCATAGTGCCATCTCCGCCGCCGGTGTCAGGGCAGCCGCGCTAGATGCAGGTACCGCAGAGGATGATGACGAGTGGGAAGACATGGACAACGGCCTGTGCGGCGCTCATCCCTTCCTTAAAGGGGTGATCTATTCGGATGCTTGAACTAGGATGTTCGTCCTACGTCCTTATCCTTGTGTGCCGAGAGCCAGGACTAGGTCGCGCATGATCGCGTGCGATGGACTGCGCACAGGTGTCGCCCTGATTTTTTCCGGGTTTACTTTGATTCATTGTTCACGTCGCTCTCAACCTTACCTTCGTACCTCTCGCCTACAAAATCCCGACAATAAGGATTATTCCTCCAGGTGGGCCGCATGCGCCTCCCCTCCCGCTCCCTGCACGGCATCGAGGGCGCATTATTCGGACCCGGCGCGAAGACAGTCATAGCCGCGAAGGTGGGGGGCAAGTTTAGAATTCGGTGCGTCGTGTGTTTGTCACTCTCTGTTTTCGGGACTTTTTCTTTCTCCTGCACTGTCGGTGCGCGCGGGCGAAGGCGACAATGTGGATAACTCAGATGGACCCAAGGGACCTATTTCGGGTACCCTCGCTCGTCATTCTACCAACAACATTCACGGTAATTACTACGCGTCTATCGAGTACTACCCTTTAGGCAGCGGTTGCGGTGCGGTGATACTATTTTGGCATCCAGTTTCACCAATGACTCAAGATCTAAACAGCATGTGCATGGGGGTACGATGCACGCACCAATCAGCCTTTGAGTAATGTACCGGTGTAAGTGGGAAGAGGGAAGAGGAACGCACCGGCCTGTTGTGAGAGGGGCAAGTGAAAATGGTTGAAACGCCGAAAATGCCGGGAGGATCGATGCTGGGGCTGGAATGGTGTGAGAAATGAAGTACAGTGTGCAGAACGGGGTATAGACCGTGCTCCCGTTTGTTAAACACAAAATTTGAGGCAGGCCGGTGAATGCGAGTCGTCTTGAAGCGGGACTCTGTAAGTAAATGCAAAAAAAAAGGGTCTGTACCAAATCTAGCACGAAAACTCCGAGTACACCAGTTGTGTCGGCGACGTTACATATAAGATAGCTCACCCTTGACGTCGTTTGTAGCATGGCGACAAAGACTGATGGGATGTTCAGCAGGTCGTGAGTTAATCGCTTAGGCAGGACCAAAAAGAAAATGGATAAAGAGAGGGATTGAATGACGTACGGAAGAGACACGCAGGTTCTCCGTCATTTGCTGGCTCCGTTGCCACCTAAAGCCTCCTCCGAGTTATGATCCACAGCTTTGCAGAAGAGTTCAGAAATTGAGTGTATTTATTGATAAGCGACTCACGTACTTGAGCACCAATGCTATTGGTTCGCTGTTGCAATTTAAACCTGCTTAAAAGATCGAAGATCGTCAGCGAGACTTCAATTTTCAGGTCATCCCAAAAAATTGAACCATGAATAGGATAGGTAAGACCACGACGAAAGCAAGAGAAGCAGTCTTCGTCGAGTTCCAGCCATCGGCCACAGGCGGCAAAAAGTCTTTCAACATAGCGATAAGTGGCCTGTTTGGTTATCAACATTGATCTTGCGAGATATTGAAGACATTTGGAATTGGTGCCACAATGGGGGCTGGTTAAAAAATGGTTTGAGTCTTCAAGCGGATCTGAGCGTCTAGAGATTTGCAGTTTTTGCTCCGTTTTGATGCTCTTGGGATCTTGCGCGTTTGATGTAGAAGAGTGTTGAAGGGGCAATAATGTTTTATACTTGATTCTGGTAGCGATTTGGAGGAGATATGCAAGTACGAGCAGGGCAATGGGAATGACGGGTAGGAAGGAGGTGGGGGGAAAGAGCAATGTGTGTATTATGACAGCAGTATTCTTCTGCCAGAATGATAGATTAAAAGCCGACACACCTAATTTCATGGAGAGTGAAGCGGCAAGAAGAGGCTGTCCACGTTCAGACAGGAAGCGCAACGTGCTTGAAGAGTGAGGCTGTACATGTCAAGTGAAGGTGGGATTTTACGCGGCCGCGGCAGGCACGGCATGAATGGAAACAGAGAGCTCGACGAAAAAGGTTAGCACTGATGGCGGAGTTTAAAAAGGCTTCGGACACCCGTAATTTTAAAAAGAGGGTGATCAGAGGCCCCTATCTGACACGTGACTGCTAACCCTACCCAATAAGGCAATTCGATGGCATCATTAGGGTTTGTTTCACTTTTTCCGATGTGAAAAAGTAAAATCTTCTCTGAATGACTAGCAAAGCACAAGGTAGTTTCTTTAGCATCCCTCTAAGTGTTTCCAAGTGTTTTTGGACCCCCCATGCTGACGGCATAATGTGGTTTCAAGTTCTGGCATGTTTACTGCCAAAAGTGGAACCGTGATGTGATGCCACGCACTGTAGGCTCGTGGACCATCCGGCCCGGTTGAAATTGATGCCATCGCAGAACTCGACAACAACCGGGACCGGCTGGGCCCCCATGTCGCCTGTTTCGGATTTCCGCCTGCCAGTTTCAGAGCTCTGACTTGGAAAAAATGAACCCCATGTTCCCCAAACACTCTACAAATGCTCTGAAAAAGTGTAAAAAGTTCCTATGGGAAACTGGCCATGCAGATCTGCAGCGCCCACCTCAGAAAGTGTCTCCGGGACTGCTGTGGAATTCAAAAGAAGAAGGTCATTGAAGCACGTGCTTCAAAATGAATGGAAAATACAATATAATGGCCGGAATTCACAGTCATTGAAGCACACGCTTCAAACTGCAATAATGGTTTAAATGCAAGCCCATCGAAGCATGCGCTTCAATTGAATGCCTTGTGGAAAACGCAAAAAATGGCTCTGAGTGGAATATAAAGCGAGGGAAATGTTCGCAGTGACCCTAGAAGTGCGTGCCTCAGAAAATGTCTCCAGGAGTGCCGTGGAATCAAAAAAAGAAGGTTATTGAAGGACGTGCTTCAAAATGAATGGAAAATACAATAATGGGCGAAATCCAGGGTCATCGAAGCACGCGCTTCAAAATGAATGGAAAAGACAATAATGGCTTAAATGGAAGGCCATCGAAGCACGCGATTCACATTGAATGCCTTGCGGAAAACGCAAAAATGGCTCTGGGCAGAATCTAAAGCGAAGGAAATGTTCGCAATATTAATGACCCTGTATCTGCCAGGCCTCTCGCTCCAACTTTTGACACACTGTTGGCGAATGCCTCAGCATAGGTAGACTTTCGCATTCAGGCGGTCCTAGCTCGTTTTCCTTGGATCATTTCCGATTCAAAGACGTTCTGTCTAGATATTCTCGCTGTTCTTATACCGACCAAGCAGGAAATTTGGCTCATATCTGGCGATGTTGTTGCAATGTACCCCAATATCCCTATTGAGGATGGGATTCGAATTGTAGCGAACATGCTAGGCGTCTCATCGATGAGCTTTTACTGACGTATTCTATTGGGACGAGTGAGCAAGTAGATTTGTTAAGCCCTGTGCAAGTTCACTTTGATTCAAATAAAAGACAGCTAGATTACAGGGTCAAATTGGGTCTGGGGAGGACATATGTTGATTACAGTTGGGGACTTTCGCCAGGTCACACTTTTCAAAATGGCAGCCCTTTCAATGCGTCTATTGTGTCAGGTCACGCCTTTCAAAATGCCTGCCATTTGAATGCACCTCTATTGCGCTAGGTCACACCTTTCAAAATGCCCACCATTGGAATGCACCTCTATTGCGTCAGGTCATGCTTTTGAAAATGCCCACCATTTGAATGCACCTCAGGTCACACTTTTCAAAATGCCAGCCATTTGAATGCACCTCAGGTCACAGGTTTCAAAATGCCCGCTATTTGAATGCACCTCTATTATGTCAGGTCATGCTTTTCAAAATGCCTGCTACTTGAATGCACCTCAAGTCACACTTTTCAAATTGCCAGCCATTTGAATGCAGCTCTATGGCATCAAGTTATGCTTTTCAAAATGGCCGTCATTTGAATGCGGCTCTATTGTGTCAGGTCACACTTTTCAAAATGCCTGCCATTTGAATGCAGCTCTATTGCGTCAGGTCACGCTTTTCAAAATGCCCGCCATTTGAATGCACTGCTGTCACGTCAGGTCATGCTTTTGAAAATGCCCTCCATTTGAATGCACCTTAGGTGACACTTTTCAAAATGCCAGCCACGTGAATGCACCTCAGGTCATACTTTTCAAAATAGCAGCCCTTTGAATGCACCTCTATTGCATCAGGTCACACCTTTCAAAATGCCCGCCAGTTGAATGCACCTCTATTGTGTCAGGTCACGCTTTTCAAAATGCCTGCCATTTGAATGCACCGCTGTCACGTCAGGTCATGCTTTTCAAAATGCCCCATTTTTGCGTCATCAATTACACAGACTCGGTCCTGTACATGTGGAACAGATTTTTCCGCTTACTGGATGTTTCAATCCTTGACTCCATTAATCTCGTCTCACTGATGAACACCCCACATCCCGTTCATATCTATTTTTTTTCTACTAGGCCCCGCCAACCAGATGTCGCATCGAAGAGGCGGGCCAACACTGCCCCACATCTTCAGATGTTCACTGAGTGCAATTTAAAGTTACTTGCTACTCACCGTGTTTGATGTGCAGAGTGGTTCTGCAATAATTCTTCCAGGAACTGTGAGAAGTCATTGAATTCACTTATGCCAGGGACTGGGCTGTACACAATCGTACTTATGCATTCATCGAGCCAAGTCTGCTTGGTGGCACGAAGCACTCGCACGTCGACTGCATTTCCAGTGATAATATATGGTTCCTGGCGCATAAAACATTTTTTTCTGGAGCAATTCTTTAGGTCCGAATCAAAGTCCGGACAAAATCTGGTCAGGCATGAGGGCATAGCTAGAATGCGGACAGGATTTTTGGGTCTCGTCCTGCTGCTGAGGGGTAGGCATGTCCGGCAGGACGTGCATCACTGCATCCGGGTCGATGGGCGGCATGAGCGCATCACGCAGGCGGAACAGCATCATCATGTACCACGCCGAGTCTACCCCCGCCTTCTCCTGCTCGGTCGTCACCTGATGCAGGTGCTCAATCTCGTTGAGCCACGCCATGCGCCAGTTCACTTGTTCGTTCTCGTCCATGTTTTCCTCAGGCGAAATCGGCATCGGGCCTTCCGGCGAGAGCGGGAGGCGCATGTCCATCATCGGGAAATTGAGATTAAATCTGCAGCACCAACGAGATGAGCGTGCGGCAGAGACAATGGATCAAGCGTACATGTACGGAAGGAAGGGGGGATACGGGCCTTGGCTGGGCCCACCAGACTCGTCAAGCTGGGGCTGGATGTGCGGGGAGTCGTCGAGGGGGTCATAGAGTGGATGGTAGTCGATGTCGTCCTCGGACGTGCGGCCCTTGGCACCGTTGCTCTTCCTTTTGCGGATGCGGTGGACGCCCGCGCGGGGATCGACGTTGTCGTTGACGGTCCAATAGGAGCCGTTTCCAGGGTCCGTGAGCGGACGAGGCACCTTCTCAAAGGAGGGGTTCAGCGTGAGGTTGTGGCGAACCGAGTTCTGGGGGACAATCAGCATTGGCGGTCGTAGCACAACGGAAGTAACGTGCCTTCCACCCGTTGGGGGCTGTTCTGAAATAGGGGAACTGGGGGAAATGAGATAGCCAAACGCAAACGGGGAATACGACGTGCGCGGGACTCGATGGCATAGTATATATCCGCGAGGAGGAGTTTCTGATTTGGCGAGCCTTTGATGGCATGGCTAAACAGAACACACAATGACAAGATAAACAACAGAGAAAGAGTACTGAACAGAACAAGGACGCACCGGATGAGAGTTGAATAGGGATAAAATGGCTTGCTGCCGGGAGGGCCGTCGGTGAGAGAGTCGAGATTAATAGGGAGGCCACCAGTGAGGTCGTTCTCGAGGGGGTAGGGGTTAGCTTTCATATTCTGGGCTTCGGCGAGCTCGGGACGTTGGAGTGTGAGGGGCGACGCAAAAAGCTACGTCAGTGGGCTCCCCGCCTTATGTACCACCGCCGAAGTCCGATCGCTTATTTTTCCCACACAAGGAACCGTCGGATGCCGAACGGCCCAGACCAGCATGCTGCGAGCAAAGGTTTGAACGCCAACGACACCGAGAATTCTAATTACTGCCTGTGTTCCCCGCGCGCAAGGGTTTGAATTCCAGCGACGGGAGCCATCCAATGCACTATCCCAGATTGTAGCCAGCGCAATTCTAAGACTTTCTGTCTCTTCAGAATTCCGTTCCGGGCAGCTGCAACCTCTCCATACTGAACCAGGTGATTCGTTTGAATTTTGCATTCATTCCGGACAGCTGCAACCTCTCAATTTACTGATTCGATACGAAACTCGGCACACCAAGCCGCCGTTGAATTGCATTTGTTGCCCTGGAATGGAGAGCACTAAGCTTTCCCAGAAAGGACCTGGGCCTATCCTTTCCAAAACCTTTGTCGGAAAAAATTTTCAAAATCTGAATTTACCTGATCAGGCCTGACCCTTGTATCAGGCCCGATCAGGTTACACCCAAGTGTAAACTCGAAAAAAGACGCAGCAAGGGTACAGTCCGAGCTTCTGGCTTGTCTCGTTCCTCTTCGAAGTTCGCACCGAATCTAGACATAGCGTGACAGTGACGCCGTGACAAGACGCCTACGCCCATAAACAACAACAAATATCACGCCCCTTGTTGAACCACCCCGTTACCATGGCTGAATCGCACCTCGGACAACGCCGCGCTCCTCTTGAGGATCTACCGCTGGACCGATTTCTCCTGACCCCAAGGGCCAAACTCTCAGGAAGCAGCCCCACGAAGGGTCAAATTGAAAAGAGCATCGATTCCTCGCCCATTCCATTTCGACACTCCCATTCGCCATTTCAAGCCGCAATGAACCCATCCCACCGTTCTTTCCAGATGGCGCTGCACTCTGAAACTCCTCCCAGCTCCCCTACGAGAACCCCCAAATGCAACCTCTTCATGAGTAGCGCCGAGATTACGTCCTCACCCATTACGAGTCGCGTGGCCCACCAATCTCCTCTCGGGCTCTCCACCAGGTCCCCCACAAAACACCTCTCAAGGAGAGCTCTCACGAAATGTCGTATTCTTGGGGGTAGCATTGCGGAGATCCCGCCCGAGTATCACGGCACCCCTCCACATCTCCACCATGGGTCCTACCTCGCCACTGCCCGGTATCGGCGCTTTCGCAATTGACGACTTGCCGATACGCACAGCGTCGGCCAGTCCGTCTCGCACGCCCTGTGATTCGCCTGGCAGGCAGTCTCAGTCGATTCATTACCCTGGCTTTGACGTTTTCGTGGATACTTCCGAAACCGTTGGTTTGGACGCGTCGATGGACGAAGTCTTTGACACTCGATCCACGACTGACGGGACTGAACAGGAAGAGGAGAAGGAGAATGTCGGGATTCCCCGATAGACGGCAAACAGGAGCATGCATGCACTGTCGATCAGAATAGGCCAACAAGTGAGAATGGGAATGGGGGGGTGACTGACGCGCTACTGGCCGAGGCTCAATGTCGAGAAGTATCAAAGTAGACCATAATTTGTTGTTCGCGGTAGGAGAAGAAAAACGGACAGATTTCTCGAGCTACATCATTCGACAATGGGTCCTTTTCCCAAGGAGCATTATGCGGCGATTGTCGACTATTACGGCGTGGGCCGGCATGTTAGGGATGAGGTGGAGGGTGTCTTGGAAGCTATAGCCGTCAGTTATCTTGACAACGTACGCGTACATTCGGTACTTCGACGCACGACGACGCGACTTGACGGGACACTACAGTAGCGTGGTGAAAGATGGAATATAGTGGGTCTACACAGGTTCTCAGCACCATTCTAATGTTTATATGCAGGGAGAATAGATGTTTCCTAGTCCGCAATATGGTCCCTCCCGCGCCATACATACAAACAGTACAGATTCAGCGATACTCTGCTGCATAGCCCTGAGAAATTTTGTGATCGCAGTGAAAGATCCTCAGGGCGCAGGCATTCGATAGGAGTGGATCCACAAACCGACTGCGAAATTATCTTCCTCACTTTGCTCGCTTTCCTCTGGAGAGACGACACAGGAATTGCCAGGAAGGCACGGGTGTACCATCATGTGATAAACGGATCAGTAGCGGCGGCAAGCGCCAGGCCCCTATGTACTTCGTACCTTTTTGATCTCATGAAATGATTTTATCTGGCATTGCCCGTGTCTGAATTCGAAATGATCAACTTCATAATTCCACGGCCATACTCGAGTGCATGGAGATTTTTGAGTGGATACCAACTAAATAGACCTAGAAAGCTCCTGGAACTTTTTCAGGGACTTTGAACATGCCCCGAATGTCGAAATGCTCGTGTATATCTGGCACTTACCACATTGGGAATGATTGACTTGAGCTGATGATAATTCGGGAGCCACACTCGAGCGCACAGAGATTTTTGAGCATTCATCATCTAAATGGACCTGGAAAGCTCCTTGAATTTTTTAGTCAAAGGGGTGGACCCTGGAACATATCTCCGTGCCGTCGACCCGCGCGTTCCCCGCCTACGCCGCCGCCGCTTTCGGTATGTATTGCTGATAAATCTCGATTTTCATACTTTGAAGACTCGTTCTCAGCCATTTATGTTTGAATTCGGGCGCCGTATGATTCCAATCGAGGCTCTAGGGACTAAGTAGCGTGGATCGGCCGATCCACGGATTTATCCGGACCACATCCACCGATCACTCTTCCACGGACAAGAGGCGCCTCCGCTTCGCTCCGGAACTAAGATTGGAAACAAATCGTGAAAAATGGTTTTATTTAATGGTAATATTTTATGCCTCAAACACCCGGAAATAACAACCTTTGAGGCAAGTTCGAACGGATTTCAGGATTACGCACGACATGGCGCAGAGTGAAATGAATTATCAAAAGTGGGATTCAAGGAGATCAATTTGAGGCCACAAACGAATCGGGTGGTACCATGGACTGTAATTGAGGGATTGTGTCAGGAGCATAGAATGCTATTGGATATGTGGCAATTATCGGACCATCTGGCTGGAAGGCATCGAGATTGTTAGACCACCCAGAATATCGTTCAAAAGACCCACCCGCGCTTCGCTCCGGCGATGACAATCAAACCCAAGTAGCATAGAAAAAACTCTTGACTCTCCGACCACTCCAATGGAAGCAACAGCTGAACAGTTTATCGCGATTGAACATCCATGCTTCGAGAATATTGGAAGCAGCACGCATTCAAGCTGCCCCCTCGACATTGTCTTGAAAAGATTTATATTCGAACATAAAGCGCAAGAACAGTGAGAAGTAGGCAGGTCTGCAAGCGAAGAAGTTGTAGAATGGGCAGAAGATTGGGCTCTGCCATTGCTCCGCCATTGATTTGGGCCAATAATATTGAAGTGTCGAAGAAATTTAACCAGAATTGACGCGAGATTTGGAGATGTTCGAGGTGTTGAGATAGGGCAGTTCAGGTGCATGTACTCTTGAACTAGATAGAAGAATCTTTGCAAGGGAGGGAACGAGGAAAGAGGGGGGATCAAATGTGGCGCAGGAAGGTACAAGCGGACGGCCAATTTATATAATGCGGCGCCTGCAGGCGCTGAATGAAAAAGGTTGTCGGTAGGGATGATTCGACCTAGCTCTTTATCTCAAAGACCCCAAAATGGTTTAGACTCCATGGTGGCGGCGCAATCAGTTAATTTCGGACATGGTGAGAATCAAACGAGCAAACATAGCATTGGTGGAATGCTGTGGGCATTGCGGCGCAGCATGTCGTGTGTTTTCCGAGGGTTGAGAATCAGGGGAGGAGCAGAGAGGAACAGAAGGAGTTAGCCTAGATGGGGATGAAACCAAAGAGATGTAAAGAATCGCGAAGGTAATCGTTAAAGAACGGTTAATTGTTTTATCCGTGGATAGCGGTTCCCACGGTTAGTGATGGATACAACTTTCAATCACTTTACCTCTCCTGCTCTGGTCGTGCGGTAGATGAGCATTTGAAAGCGGATAAATGATATTTATTCCTCATATGAATATATGGGGGCATCGATTTCGCGACAAGCATCGACGAGAATTTTGTTGAATCCCTATTCAGAGGATTTTGCAACAATTGGCAAGAGGATCAAACCAATTCCAATCCAGGTTTTATGAAAAAATTGGAGAAGGCTTTTCGAACTGATTAAACAGTTCTGAAACTCGGAATAATGGTCTATGGGCACCGAAACGACGAGAGTGAAGGGCGCGGCCTTTTTTTTTTTTTTTTTTTCTTTTTGGTAAGTTTTCACGAGATTCCTGATTGTGAGCTCAATTCTCAACCGTTGTCCTTTAAAGTAGGCCCATTCGATTCGGACGGAAAACCCGGAGGGCATCTCGTGGCCCGATTTTTCCTCGAGATCATTTGGTGGGTGGAGGACTTCCGCCTGCTTGCTGGACTCAGTTAGACCACTCCATTCCCGCTGTGTTGAATGTTTGCAATATTTCTTGGGGAGTATTTTCACTGCAGTATATCTTGCCGTCACCGATCCGCACCCCGTGTGAATGGGATCGCTTGTGTGCGGGAGTTTCACTCCGGGAGAGCATTTGGGGCTTGAACTATCAGTGAGGGCTAGATACATTCGAGGTCTGTATTCCCTCGCAGGAATTTCAAGCGTGGTTGTTGTCAGATTCGGCACCTCAAGGCCAGGCACCGGCAAACGCTGTCAAACTTCCTCGCCGCGTGTTGCCAGCCTGCATTTTTTACCTCCCACATCCATCTCCGCTCTTTCAAGAATGAGATCCACAGACGGTCCGCGGGTAATTGTTTACAGAGAAGTTAACTTGACAGGCGTGAGTTGAGCTGACGTCATTGAAGAGATTCTTGCCTGATTCCGAACAAAAAGTCGCTCGCGGCATTGGCGAGGGTGTCCAAATTATGGGTTTTCGTGCTTTTCGGACCTCTTCTGTAGAGGTCTGTCAGATTCCTTCTCCATGAAGGATCTGCCAGTGTGTGGGGGTGGACCGGACGGGCGGCTTTGATTTTCTCAAAGCCGTTCCGTTCGGGACAAGCGAAGCGTGCGGAGGGCCAACCCACCGACGAGCCGCAGGTTCGACCCCGAGCGCACGCAAGGACCCCACACTCGAGCCTCCGGAGAGGAGGACCACTCTCTTTACATTAAGTCGGATGTACATTTAAATGAAAAACTTGTTTTACAAATCCAAAAATTCCGCATGCAAGGGAGCTAGTATGTCCAACCGGCGCCAATATACGAGGAAAGCGTCCGACTTCCAACGCCCCATTGCTTGAACTACCTCTGGGTTGACTCCCGCTATGAGCAGGTGAGTTGTACCCCCGATGCGAAAACTATGACCCGTAGTCGACGGAACGCCGTGTCGTGACCAGATTTCGTTGCATCTCGACAGGAATTTTCTTCTCGATAGACAGATATGGTCCCCCTTCTCGTTACGGTACGCGAACAGCGGGAGATCTGCTGGTATGATGTTTACTGTGACGTGATTTTCTATGGCGTTCACTGGATCTGATTTCGTTCGCTGGCGGCACAAGATTGCTTTGTCGCCGCGTTCGCCCTTCGTCTTCGTCCACGGGAGTTTCAGCACTTGTGTGCCGGCCGCTGTCGCCGCTGGCCCTAGATCTGTGGGAGAGGAGGGTGGGTGACGGAAAATGCACAAGCTATGAAAAGCCTGGTGCAATATTAGGTTTGCTACGCTCAAATAAATGACGGCGGCGCCGCTTACTTAGTCCAAATTTTGCTTAGTGAATTCAAGACGGCGAAGCCATTAATGAACAGCAAAATCTGGAGAACAAAAATGAGGGTCGCTGTGAATGCTAGCACGAAGCGCTTACTGTACAATTTCGTTCAAATCGACAGGGGGTGTGACGCGTGACCCATTTTGCCTATTCGACATTTCGGCAGCCGCCGATTTTTTGCGTGACACCCTCAAAAATTTCGGCATTCGAACCGAAAATTTTGCCTTTTTTGCCTTTTTTTTTTTTTTTTTAGGCAATTTGGGGCCTGTGTGACCGCTTGGAGGTTCGACAGAGGCCCGAGTGATGCGTGACATCGACCAAAGTTCATGATCGACAGGGGGGTACGTGATGCATGACTGCCGATTTGAACGAAATTGTACAGTACCTTGTGCTGGATGGTAAAGGAGAAGCTGATAACAGCACAAGGGGGAATTTCACCGTAATATAGCGTCTCTGACACAGCCTCCGCTAAATCAATAGCACCGAGTCAGAGATATGCCGATGAAACGGGGTGATGAGGTCTACTGACTCATACTGACTCAGAGATAGGGGGGGATGGCGGTGCCATATAGATTTGGACGCGGCGGAGCTGCTTTTGCCGCACTGACTCAGAGATAGGGGGGATGGCGGTGCCATTTAGGACGCGGCGGAGCCGTGCCGTATCCGGTGGGCGCAGAGGCCTCCGAAAAATTTCCCTACCCTCGGAATCCAATTTTACTCCAACCTCTGCAGCGTTCCGAAGACACTGAGGTTGTAGCAGTCAACGCAATCCCGCCGAAGCGGACCCCGAATGGATTGGGCTCGGAGATGTAGGCTATAAGGAGCTGATAATGTTGTTGAGGGGAGGTGGTGGTCGAAGATGATGGATGCGACGAGCTATAGAGGATGTGATGTTGATGGTTAATGGAGGCGAAGCCTCAGCTCCATGGTGAGTCCATATGGAATCTTGGCCATACCCAGGCTGAATCCCAGCTGGCCGCCAGTCATTTGAGTCTCCCCGGCCCGCATCACCTTCATGTCATCCAGACGCGTCTGGTGCCCGAATCTGGCCAAAAGAGCTTCCATCTGGCGAGCAAATTTATCATCGCAGTCCAATATATATTCCCGCAGAGTCGACGCAGCTTCGAGAGCCTGTGTGAATGTATCCGTGCCCCCCTCTCGCCACAGTGCTACTGTCACCCTATTGTCCTCCTCGGTTGCAAGCTTCCCGAAAAATTTGAATAGCCCGCCCTTCCCTTGTTCCATACCGGTCCGAATAGACGAGGCGAACGTTCTTTCGGTTGACTGGTCGATTACCTTGGCCTTTTTCTTTTCCGGACTCGTTGGCGGTGTCGGAAGAACGCGTTTTCGAAGTTTTCTCGGACGTTTTTTGATAATCTGCATCATCTCGGCTGTACTCGACCCGTCGTCGCCAGAGAACTGCGAAGCCCCTCGTCCTGCATCTGGATCGAAACTGTGGGGTGACATATAGGGGGAAGGTGTGCGTGGCCGACCAAAGTCGGAAGCTACTTCAGCCTCACACGAAGGTGAGGCGGTGCGGGGCGGTGGAGGCAGGCTGCCGAAGTCCGCCAACATGAGCGTGGTGGGAAACTCGTCCGAATCTGAACCCCCACAGGCTGAATTGCTGCTAGCAGAAGAACAACCACCGGTGGGAGAGGATTGAACCAGATCATTCAGACCATCTGTCGCGTACTCGGCATTGCCATCCGGTACATTTTCAAAGAGTTTCAGCTACAGCTCGCCCGCTGACCCGGCTTTTGACCCACTCGCCAGCAATCGATAGCCCTGATCATTCCGTTCAATTTGCCCTTCGCTAGAGGCCAATCAGTGCTTTCCATTGCCAAACGCGTGACGTTCTGAAGCAGCAAACGTAGCTTGAATGGGTCACAAAGTATCCAGACTCAAAAGAATTCGCAGGGAAACGATTGCAACTTTTCTGGTTTTCTGCAATACCCTCGGAGAGATTCATTTACCAACACCCCGAGCTGCACTCAAGAACCGCACTTTGACAAACCTCTTCCACCACTACGCAAGGCAAGGGGCTCCCGATCCGCGAAATCCGCACCCTACGTCGAAATTTCTTTTTCAGAAAAATTGGGGACCCCTCCCCCCCTGGTATGAAGAGCTCGAGCGCCTTGCGCAGAAGAGCGCGGTGGAATACGTTGGTGTCAAAATAGGGGCGATAGACTGGTCCAAAGAGACGACGCGTCTCCTGGTACGAGGTGAACTGTGTGGGCGGTGGCATTGTGAAGGTAGAAGGTAGGGTGGAATGATTTAGTTTGAGTGGGCGGGGACTTACTCCTCAGCTGCCATCCGTTTCCTTTTGAATGCACAATACACGACACTTGGCGTTGGACTTTGTTTTTGTTAGCCGGTGGGTGGCATTTCCTCGCTTGCCTCTAAATCCCGGCATATCTCGATGCGCCAGCAATGGACCGACACGTTGAATTCCATCAAAGTCGGAGTGCCTGACATCTGCCGAGGCTCTCGACGCTCTTCTGGAGCTGCGCACAACTAATCCAACACTCCATGCCGCGCTGAATCAGGGTGATGACAACATCGCTCAACTTGCGAACATCGAAGAAAAACCGTTTCAAGATACAGAGGTCTATGACGACTGCGACATTCCTCTCGATGTCGTCTCCGACTTGCTCATGGCCGGCGGATCGGCCGTTGGTACCAATTTTCGGTTGATGGGAATCACTGCATTCCCGGACAAGCGGGATTCCTGGGTTCTCAGAACTCCAAGTGCGAGATTTATTTCCCTTTGAGATGTGCTTCTTCCTACATATGTACCCAATTTATACCGATCATTCGTACCCTCTCCATTTTTTTTCCCAAAACTGAATCTTCACCGGAGACCTTTTTTGGGTATGCTCCAAATTTATGTTGCGTTTTTGGAAACTGCCAATGAACTCCGCGTGGATGACTAGAATAAGACTGCGGCAGTCCTTTGGAAGTAAGAAGTAAGTGCACCTTGGAATATTTTCCGCCCAGCAACGTTACATGTCGCGAAGGCGCTTCTTGTCATCGTCTATCGAAGTGTGCTTGCTGTCCGTTATAATTAAATTTAGGGCTGCCGCCCGTGCCCGTTCTGTCGAACATTTTTGGTTTCAATCACGGCACGGTTCCAGTACGGCTCAGGCTCGTACGGGCCGTTGAAACACGGCCGTGACGGCCGTCGCATGGGTGCCTGAATGTCTGAAGCAAAACCCCATCCTCGGCGCTCGGATTGTGTAGATGATCAGGGACATTCTCAATGTTCACTCCCGATGTACCTTGGTTCGAGGTGCTTGGCTTTGCGCTGTTTGAATATGGCGGCGGGAATTTCCGATAATGATGGCGGAGTCTGAATCCGATTCTTACGCCTCGTTTGTGATTTTATCTTGCAGCGGTGAGTTGATTGTCATATTGTTGAGGCTTTCGAGGTCCTGAAACTCAGCTACTATCAATTCCCGAGTTTCTGACCATCCCCTCAGTCTTGGAACAATTATTTACAGATTGTTGTTTCAAATATTCGTCAAGCAGAGGCTTTACAGATTCTGGATCACTTATTCATGCCTTGAAACACAAGTTCAACAGGGAAGAGATCATTCCAGATCGGGCTCACGGATTTGGTTGCCTCCGGGAGAATCTGAGATGGGCAAATCTGGAATTCTCTCACCAACTTGACCGCCGTTTCTCCGCCGCCATGTGCTCATTCTTTTTTGATGGCCCTCCTGTAGTAAGGTGGACTGCCAGCAATTGAATGAAAATAAATACTCGTGACGTGGGACATACGGAAGCGGAAACGTCCGATGGGGAAACCTTCATCAGAATCAGAATCAAACACTGCAATTCGTCTTAGAGGACCCAGCAAAGGCATTTTCTACGCCCCCGAACCTCTCCAACCCGCTAGCTTCACCGCCTCGACTAGTGTAGGGGGCAGAATTATTTTTGGGCAATCAAGCCAGGCACAATGGCAAATTGGCAGGGCAGAATGGCGGCAGAATTCGGCAGAATTGGCAGTTATGTAATGCATCATTTTCAAAAAACTAGTATTATATACGCCAAAAGCTCATCTACGCATAAGATCCTCGACATTCCAGGCCTCCCCGGCTTCTCCTCCCACAATATCAACGCCGTCCTCCTCCATTGTGGCACGTTCTCCAGTTCAGTAAAATCAACAATATGACCCGAGACAACAGAACCCGCCGGGAGGACAACTGGTTCCTCGTCGTTAAGAATTGCCGGTAGGTCTTTAACGGCCGTGTCCACAATTTTCTCACCTGGGTCATCCGCATTATTACCATCCAGCGGGGGAATCCAAGTGATCGGATTTTCGAGATCCCTTGCCAAATCGGTGTCGATGCCTGCAGTTTCCATCGTATGCATGTTTCCGATGTTTCGATTTTCCCTCCGCCTTCGCAAGCTCATGAAGCTCGTGAGGCGACTCCGAATTTTTCGACCAGCTCCAAGGGCCTCTGACATGGGGGGAGGGTAGAAACTGCTTCTACGCGACAAAAAAAAAGATTCTACGCGGCAAAAAAATGGTCAAAATCACAAGTTGAATTTGAACCCAACCCGTTACCGTAATCACGGCCGCCACGGCCGCCACGGCCGTCCCGTTGCCCGTCCCGTCCCGTCAGAGGTTTCGGGATGCGAAAAACGGCCGTCAAATCGACGGCCGTTGCCGTCACGGTAACGGGCGGCAGCCCTATTGATAACTCTGCTACTCTCGATGCCATCCACGTAAACAGCGAAGAGGCTCTCCGACTCATGGGTGATACAATTCTTCAAAGCACGAGGTCACCGGATGGGGCTCCAATCTCTCAGTACCAGGACCATCTTTTGACTCGTGGTGGGTGGGACAGTCATCCCCATGTTCCATTGAGTGAATATTACTGCATAGATTCTACGTCAAGTGCTGATGATGGGCATGACTCACTTGGTGTCCGCCGATTTGGCGCGGCCAAACTCCAGTGCGCTGATTGTTGACGGCAATAAGGAGGCTCCGCAAAGTCATGGCAATGCAGGCAAGCAATTTCGACGTGTCTTCTGTCATCTTTTAATTCAATCATCAAGACGAAAGTGTCCGCAATATCTGTGTCATGGTCGAACGGCTGGACCAACTCTTCCACGACGACGAAGAAGCTTACACCAATTTTTTAGCGTGCTGGATCTTTTGCAGGATGTGAGTTGACCGCCTGTTGTACGAAGGGAATACTAATGGAGTGAGACTCAGTTGCTAGATTATGACTCGAATCTCGTAACAATCAACAGGCGGAGAATCTTCAAAGCTCTAATACGGCTCTCGGGCGACTCAAAGCTCCACCCAAGATGTTTTGATCTCACAGGCTTGCAACAGGAAAGACTGGTTGCGAGGGGAGCCTTCGGCGATGTCTATACAGGATTACTCCGCGGTCAACCCGTGGCCATCAAAGTGATGAGGGTATTCGAGGAATCTGACATCGACGCGTTACTGAAGGTTCGATCCAAATTTTCACCGCAGAGCGTCTGGAATTGACATTGGACAGGACTTTGGCAGAGAAGCACTTATTTGGCTGCAGCTCTCGCACCCCAACCTCCTCCCATTTTTCGGTCTGTACTACTTCCAGCAGACAAGACTCTGATTCGATACTGCCGAAATGTCTAATTCTGATTTCATTACCTATAGCATGCTGTCGTCCAATTACATCGACGATGAGGCGGAGGAGGTCAACGAGGGGTGTTAAGCCCAAATACATCGCCATTCAAAAGCTCTGTCATAGGTCTGAGCTCGTGCCAAATGCCCGGCAACACGCCAGCACACAATGCACTTCTCCAACTCGGAGGTAAGTGCTCGACAATTTCTGGAACTCCCGCACAAAATACGTGCGTAAAACTGTATGCAATACAGTTTGATTGGACTCCAGATCCATCCGAGTTCTCATTCGGGGAGGGATCAACATATTCGAGACAGGCAAGTACAACTCTGCAGGGTATGCCCGAGGTCCCCGAACATAGTACGCCCTCCGTTCGGGGCCCAAAATCACGTCTCCAATTGGAGTAAAAATTCAGCAGGATGGTCGAATTACACGTATCCGACAGCTGAGCTGGATTTGTCCCCTCGAATTGACAATCAAGAGCAACTTGCTCGTCGAAAAGTTCCAATCTTGGAACAGAAAGCTGGATTCTGTCAGATGAAGCAATTGTGAAGTGCATGACAACATCTTCATGCATCGAAGAAGCATAAGCGCAAAGAAGGTTGACCCCACAGCTGCGTGACGAGAAAAATGTCTCGATGAGACGTAGTTCCTGCGATGTAGAGGCTCACAACGAAAATAACCCAGCCGGCATTCGATAGTACACGGCGCAAGCCCGGCTATCGACAGCGGGGACCAATTCAAATTGCAGCGGAACTCGGGGGTGACTCGACGCGCCTGCCGCGACACTGTAGATTGCCTCCTCTTCAAGTCACGCCAGTTTAGTCAACGAGGTGTATATTCAACCAAGTACTATCCCAATTTCACATAGAGACCCGCGCAAAAGAGTGGGAGGATATAAAGGCGGCGCACGAAGCAGCAGTAGCGGCGTGGGAGAGGGATTGTGCAGCTAGGCGTGAGGCGGGCTGTCGGGCCAAAGATCTGCCGAAAAAAACCGGTCAGGCCCAAGAAACCAAAGGCCCCAGTCGTGGAGGAGGCTCCGGCCGGCGCTGTGGCCGACGGCACGTATTGTGGTCCAGATCCAGAGAGGGGCCGAATCCACAGAGATTCAGAAATCTGACATGGTGGTAAGGGTGGAGGGAAACACTTACATATACCCAGGATGAGACGCAAAGTCTGCCGGAACGATACGGTGAAATATGTGCACTTCTTGCCATATCAGCTGGCCAATTTTTATCCTCCCCATTTCAACTAATTATTTCATTCTACATTCCTATTCTCTTCCTTAATGCATTGTGTTTGGGTCCTCAGAAAAATCAGTGGCGGGATCGCACGGGTTTTGATCAGACTGATGGTATGTTTGGTTGTGATGTGCGCTTCTTGGCTGAGCGGCCGGCCAATTTTACCCTCCGCGTGGTTTTGAGGTCACTAGAGTGAAGAGGTGGGGGACATAAGTACGAAGTCTGCCACGCGTACCACGATGGCCCCCTCCCCCGAGTAAAAGGACGGGCGCTGAGCTTGTTGTGCCACCAAGCGAGATTGTTCTTGGCCGCGCCGGAGAGACGCCGTCGCGTGAAAGGGTTCGCGTCGAATGACAGAGAAGGTGGGCTCGCTTGTCGAGCTGGACGGACGGCTGCGAGGGCGGAATAGTCCACGGGCCTAGAAACTCGACGTTAGAATAGCTTCAGAGGTACAAAAGGTACTGCAGATGCACCAAGGACGAGATGGACAGAGGATTGGGCTGCTCCGGAGCTTGTGGCATGCCCGGAGGATCCCCAGTGCGTGGTTTCTTCTTGGGAGGCCGAGTCGTCACTGCAGAAGAGGTGCTTGCTGCTGTTAACGGCGGCTTGGGCTTATTCTTCGAGCCCCTTGGTCGTTTGCTTGCCGTCGCAGTCTGCGCGGCGTTGTCGGTGGGGGGAGGATCTGGAGAGTGTGCTGGGGCCGTATGGAACTTCCATCTGAGAGATTGGAACATGTCGCAGGCAGAGAACGTCGGTAGAGAGGAGGAGAAAGCGGTTAGGCGGTGCTTGGGCGGTGCTCGCTTGCGTCACCGAGGCGTGGGACGATTTGACTTATTAGGCAACTCTCGGATAGCTAGCTATCCGCCCACAGCATAGGTATCTAGTCTAAGGTACGGGTCTTAGAGAGCCTGATTTTCAGAAATTGGCCGTGAGCATCACGAGCTCTTCTTCGAGCCTTGCTTCGAGCCGACCGTGCGGGATCCGTACTTTACGTGGTATTTGAGCCCATTTCCCTGCTTATACACCTTGGAGCAATTGGGCTTGGCGCAGAAAAGGAGTGTAATGGCGAGCACGGACGAGGGCACGAACCGTGCTTCAAGTGGTACTTGAGGCCATTCGCCTGCTTGTACGCCTTGGAGCAGTTGGGTCTGGGGCAGCGCCAAACGGAGCTGGGTGCAGTGCTCCAGGGCTGGAGCTTTTCTTGTGCCGCAGCTTCAAGTCTCTCGGGTGCCGAAGCGAACTTCACGGTATCTAGGGACCTGCCGCCCTCGATTGCGAGCGGAGCAGGATTGAGAATTGTCGACAACCAGTCCCGCGAGCGGGGCAAGCGTATGAAATCTTCGTCATGTGAGTGTCAAGGAAGGTAGAGGGAAAATGGTGACGCACCAGAGGGTGACTCCGAAGCCTTGCGACACACAGGCTGTGCCAGTGTGGACGGCACGATATCCTGACAAGCTAGACGGCCTCCAATATCCGAGCTCAAATTTGAAATTAAGCCCGGAGCCCTTCGCGATTTACTTACCATATGGGTTGTGGGCCGCTTCTCTATCCAGAAATCGGGCATCTTCCGCAGATATGTTCGGGCGGTAAAGACCTCCCAAAGATTTGGCGTGATGATGCTCAAGCTTCCTCCATCTGACCGTTTGTATTAGCATTGACGAGCGGACAAGGTGTAGACTGGGGCGCGGATACTCGCCTGTTTCTGCAGTCTAGGCCTCCCCGTTGAAGCGCCTGCCCGATTTGGCTCCAATTACTTCCTCTTCGGTCATATGCCTTTTTTAACTTGATGTCCTCGCCCGGCGTCCATTCAATCTTCTTGAGATTCGGGTCTAGCTTTTCGCGATAACGCTTGGAGCAAGCATCGTCTGTCCTGCCGAGGATTTTTTCTGCGATGATGGACCACTTGGGCCCATTGGTGGTGTACAGGTCAATAAGAAGACGATCCTCTGCCGGGGTCCAGGTGGACTTCTTCAGAATCGGCGAGAGTGAGTTGAGCCAACGCTACGACAATAGATTTTTAGTCACGACAGTTAGGCTTAGCCACAGGGGCGAAAGAGACCTTTCTGCAAGCTTTATTTGTCCGACCCGGGACGGCTCGGGCGACGGTCTTCCAATCCACGGGCTTGCCGTGGGTGGAGACTGCACAGGTTAGGAGCTCATCCTCGCTCGCGGTCCATCGGTGGGGTGTCTGCATTCAATGTCGGGTATGTATACGTGGCAGAGAAGATTTCCTCTTTGTTGTTGCCAGTTTACACTGTGCAGCGTTCTCACACTCGACTGACACTGTGGGAAGAACTAGTTTCCACCACTGAGGCAAATGATTGCCAGTGTCGTAGGCATTGCGTTCAAGGCGCTCCTAGACATAGCCTGAGTCCAGGTCCCTACACAGAGCTAGGTCTGTATAGGTCTGTGTAGGTCTGGCAAGGTGTGTGTAGGTCTGCGTAGGTTTGCTTAGGCCCCTAGACAGACATGACTCACGAGTGTAGGCTGGTTTGTAATGCGGTTCTCACTTGCGTTTCTAGAAAGCAAGGGCAATTCTGAGTCAAAATGCCTGCAGAACTTTTGGGATTGGAGCATTTCCTGGGTGAGCTATGAAGCAAACGTTGCCGCATTCAATGCCCAATTGAACTTTGTGTTTGGCTCTGGCCCCTGAAATGAATCCGGGGAATTCTCGGGTTTCGCTTTGTTTTTATTTAGATCATTCCGAATTCAAATCCAATTAAACACACAATTGAACTTTTTCAGTGCAGTGCCTGCCAGCAACTCCGCGGATTTGAATGGGGGCATGTGTGTTGGAAAGTCAGGGCAATTTCCAGTTGAAATGCCTGCGGAAACTTTGGGATCAGACATTCCGTCAAGACGGGGAATCCTTGGCCAGCATGAAATACCCAGCTTCCCGTGCAGGAGCATAGGTACACCCGGCCCGCAGACTGGAAGAGTGATGGGCACTCTATAATGTGCCGTTTGAGCAACACCACCCCGCCCAGCCAATTCCTCCATCAACTTACAAACAAGCGAGATGTGAATGTCGCGGACTGTCACACTATGATGGTGACACGCTCGGAGCAGTGCCTGCCGGCCTCGGCACAACAATGTTCAGAGGCAAAGTTGTCCTTAATGCCAGGAACTGTGTTTTGACCGAGGGAATTTTTCAGGCTCCCACTTTTGCTTTTGGGTAGCTTTACTATTGTTCTTAAATTTTTGAACTACGGAAAACCCCTCGGTCAGAACACAGGTCTGTGCATTTATCAAAACTTTTGGCGGCCCGACGCCGACACCGCCCAGAAAATGTGTGCTTCACTATTGAACAATTTAATTCGCATTTTGAACCACATGCCATGGAATGCCATTTTGAATCACATGCTTTGTACTGCCATTTTGTACCCTGTGCGTCACTATTGAACAATTTAATTCGCATTTTGAATCCCATGCCACGGAATGCCATTTTGAATCACATGCTTCGTACTGCCATTTTGAACCCTGTGATTCACTATTGAATGATTTAATTCACATTTTGAACCCCATGCCACAGAATGGCATTTTAAATCACATGCTTCGTACTGCCATTTTGAACCCTGTGCCTCACTATTGAATGATTTAATTCAGCTGAGAGCAGGAGGGATAAGGGAGCAGTTAACATAAGGTTTGAATGGCATTTTGAGTCACACACTTCGTAATGCCATTTTGTACCCTGTGCTTCACTATTGAACAATTTAATTCACATTTTGAACCCCATGCCATGGAATGCCATTTTGAATCACATGCTTTGTAATGCCATTTTGTACCCTGTGCATCACTATTGAATGATTTAATTCGCATTTTGAACCCAATGCCATGGAATGCCATTTTGAATCACATGCTTCGTACTGCCATTTTGAACCCTGTGCCTCACTATTGAATGATTTAATTCAGCCGAGAGCAAGAAACGGTTTCTGGCAGGCTCGATTTTAATCGGTCTACTGGCTGATTTGCCATCACCCAGGATGTAAGTGGTGTTAAATTGTTGCCATAAAGCAACTGAAAAGAACTTTAACCAGGCTCCCTCATCCATAAAACCGTCAAATGTGATTGGATTACTCATGAGATTATCTCCGAACTACCTTCTCCACATCCTTCTCCATGTCCTCCTTTGAGTCTGCAATGTGCGCCACGAGCTTCAGTTCGACCGAAAATTAGGGTAAGGTGGCCATTTTCGGTGTAGGGGCTTGCCTAGATTGGAATTGAAGAACCGACTTAGACACTACTGGGTTAGGTCCAATAATCACCGGAAAAGCTTGCCAAAAACTCAGGAAAGAGTGGAGTCTGGTCAAACCCTCCTCATGAAACATTCTGAGTACATCTGTGTGATTAAAATATTGCCAGGGAACCTTGTTGAGACTAAACACCGAGAATATTGAAAAAGTACACTTTTGCACACTGACTCCATTGAAGCAAGGCCACCAAGAATATTTTTGACCTAGAAATATCACAGGAAGCTATATTTCATCCAGGAGGATTGGCCTACAAAGTTTCACGGAAATCCGTTGGGAGATAGGCAAGAGAGGACAAGAACATTACCAAATCCGGCCATTACCTACTACTCGGACACGTCGTCTTGTCCGAAAGAATGGCGTTGTTTGCTCAATTCTCATCCGTTTTCCTCGAAATAAAGACTTAGACCAAGGTAAAAGACAAAGTTCTGACGATCTAGGTACTGAGCCTGGTACCAGCTCAAGCGAATCAGAACATATTGAAGGTTTTTCCTTGATGTCCGGGTTCTAGGGGAACGATAGTACAAGCGCTAACCTTGACAGCCTCCCAAGGGATCGAAGTCGTGCCACCGAAGAGGGCAATAACCTCTCCCCGCCCAGTACGACCCGTCTCATGGTTGCCTCCCACATGTCCCCCGACCGTTCCCCCTCCATGAGCCTGCGCTCCAGGTTCTCCACATACTCGCCCCACAAATGTAACCTCTTAATGAGATCCCCAACCAAACATCAAATTATTGCCGACGAGCTCGACGTCATTTCAATTTGAATTTTCCATCTGCCCCCCCACAACAACGCCTAGCTTCCATAATTCGGCGATTCCCAATGTATCCATTCTCACGGCGTCAGAATCAACTCCCCCTAACGTGCAGCTCAAATGCTCTACGCTGATCCTGTTGGTATCTCACCTGCGCGCCAGGCTCTATCGATTCTTTAACGTCTTTCTGGATCACAAAACTGATCTAGAAGCGCCGATCGAAGAAGCCTTCGATGGTCGAACCCCAATCATTTGGGCTCCAGGGCGTGATCATGACGAATAGAAGGGGCATGGCTCAGCGGAGGTCCAGAAGGCCAAGAGCACGGTGGGGAAGAAATTTTGGGATGGGGAGGCGGAAAAACGAAAATTCTAGTGTTTTACAGCCAGCGGTTTATAAACGAAAATTACAAACCGGTTTATAACTCCCCGGGAATAATATACAAGACGCTACGCTTGGCTGAGTGTCTGCATGTGCAAAAGTCTGATAAGGTGTAGATGTGCCTCTGGGGTTACGGGTTTGACAAACTATGAGTCGAAGTCAGAGACAGGGATAAAAATGTATACCTCTGGCTCGATAAAGGTACATATATATATATATATATATATATACATACCAGATGCACCTGACGGCGCTGTAGCATATTGAATACCACGAAAATGAAAGAATGGTGGTACCGGACATTGCGATCACAGATGTCCAATAAATAATTGGCTTGAGCTTCAAACGAAACTTTCACGGATTGTTTGACTTTAAAACCTCCAATGCCATATGGGGAAAGAGTTGGGTACACTCCAGGAAACAGAGATGGGTTGTGATACTCTGGTACTGCCTGCCTAGAATTTTTATTTAACCCAAGAGACAGGTCGATAGACAAATTTCATTTCTAATTATTTGCAAAGAAGGGCAACTTTTAGGTGATTTCGTAGGCCACCCAAGGATCCTATCGAAATTTAGTCTGTATTTTACCGCGCCACTCATGTGTGGTGGCCTGCTTATTACCATTCATAGAATATTCCCACAGCCTTTGCTTTCACGCCGCCCTGCTCCCTGCTTTCCCTCTGCTCTCTGGCCTTCCACAAGTGCTAATGACGACTCAATATTATCGGCGGCAGTGTGGAATGTTACTAGAGCTGCCAAGACACATTGGAAACTCTCAGCTAAAGCTCCACGCCGCACGAGGCCGCACGCACCCGAAGAAAAATGAATTTTGAGAGGATTACTACTAGTGGATGCGAGGCCTTCCAAATTTGTCGACTCTCTCCTCTTCTCTTGACAGTGTGTTTCTCTTGATTGGAAGCTAGGGGCTGGATAGATTTCTCTATTTGCTCTTCCCTTTGCTGACGAGTGCGCACTGCTCGATTGACGCCACCTTGAGCGCAAAGTGAAGCCGGTCAAGTCGATGCCCCGCCTGAAGGAGGGAGCCATCGCATGCGCCTGTATTGCATTTCATCTTGAGTGATGGCCGGAGAAAACCGCGTTCTTCAAGGACCATCTTGATCCCGGGCAGACGTGCTGACCTGTTAAACCAGGACAACGCGTGAGAGACGATGCGCACCGAGCTTCGAAAATTTGTCACAACGCCCATTGACAAGCTGTCAATCGATCTCTCGTCGGCGCCGTGGTTTGGCGCCATTGTTGCGCTTTTGGGGCAGGGCAGCGGAGCAGCGGAGAGGGTCGATCACGCGGGGGGTGGTGGTCAGGAAATAATGGTACAAGAGGTGGGCGGCCGACAAAGCCGATGAGCCGACCGAACCTTTTGAACCGGTCCGATGGTCCGGATTTCCCGTTTCACGCCCTTCCTGCGCCCGTGGCGCAAAATCTGGCATAGATGACCACCTCATTCATTGTCCCCTACCGTCCTAGGCACTTTCCAAGGGAAAAGGTTGAGAATTGAGCAAATTCCCTTTTGGGAGGACCAATTGATGGGAGCCCAAAATCTCACGAAGAAGCCATAGGGTGACGAATTGGACCTCTTCCAGGATGGGGTTACAGAGGCCTGGCTGCCTACTGGTATTTTTCAAAATATTTTTGAATACACGGTTCCTGAGATCGCGCTGTAAAAAACCTTAACACGATCATTCCGTAGCAGTATGATGATCGACACGAATCAGCAAAGAAAAATGCATTTTCTGACGGGCGTACGAGTAATACTACGGAGCGTCCGATTGTATCCGAAGATTCGACCTCGATGATCAACGACGGGTCTGCCTTCCGCGATGCATTCACTTTCTCCAATGAAACAGCTCAAATCCGACAAGATATTGAGGGTAACGCACCTGTTCAAAATGTGGACATTAAAGCTCATATACGCAAATGGACGTTGAATCACGAGCAGGCACATGCATTTCGAATCATTGCACGCCAGTCTTGAGAATCATCCGGAGCAGCTGAGGATGTTGCTTTCTGGACCTGGTGGTACTGGCAAGTCTCGAGTCATCCACGCCCTCAGAGACTTTTTTGACTTACGTGGTAGCACGCGAGTTTGGAATGTAATTGGATGCGGGCTGACCTTTGACACTGAATAAGCTGAAAGAGGATAAAGATGCCGAAATTCAATCCCTGAATTGGAAGATCCATCATTACCAGCGTCGAGAAGCGGAAATGTATGAGATTATTCAATCGAAGCAGAAGGAGACAAAGGATGCCTTCCTGCGGCGCGAAACAGAGCTTCTCGAGGCATTGGAACAGCGGGACGAGGTTATGCGTTTCACCCATGGGAGGTTGGAGGCGCTGGTGAAGTGCTCGAGATCTGCTGGTAGGACGCTTCTCAGCCAGTATTGAGCCTCAATTGACTTTATATACCCAGAGCTAGAGGATTACAAGACAGCACGATCACTTCTAGAAGAGGTCACAGACATTCTATATCCCGAGGCCGTCAGTCCAATGAGAGAGGTTGTGTTGACTGCAACCGGTGAAGTGCTTCGCACTCCATCCCCAAGGAAGGACAATTTGAGCAGGCCGAGTGCTGTTCCGAGAGCAGGGTAAGGAACTTCGAGGTCCGTTGGATTTGGAGCAGAAATGAAGGAAGCACACAGGAGTCATTGATCGTTGAGTCATCACAAGATAGAAGCTCCGAGCCCCAGAGCATCAGCCGCGGATTCTCTACAGTATCTTCCCATGTGCCCAGAGCTTGCCGCCTGTCAGGTGAACGACGGCTCACCTCTGCCAAACAACAGGACTTTGGCGGGGAACGAGCGAAAAGTCAAGACAGGCACAATCGAAATCGCCCCCAAGTCACTCCATTTACCTCAGTTGAGGACGTCGACAGCCAGAGAAGCCTTTCCCGGCGACACCCCCGACTACAGTACAGTCCCAAACCTCAAGCTTCAGCTGGAATGGCACAGGCAACACGCAATCAAGGACCCGGTGTCACAGGAATCCTCAGCCTCGAGCATTCCGACAACGATGAAGAGCCTGAAACGTGAGGAGGTCCTGGAGCTGCTCAAAAGTGCAATTAACAGTCGCATCCGGATCCTAAGGACAGCATGCCCCACCATTTGTTGTAATGCTTGCACCAATGTGTTCATTCATTATAATCGAGTTTAGAACTTATGTACACGGTTTCAGAGTCGACAAAAGATTACCATTAGGGGTTTCTTCATATTATAAGATCAAATCCGATAAATTTATTCTCTTTCATGACATTGGACCGTGCCGTGTAATACTACCTACCTACCTACCCGGATTAATATGACCAACAGATATGACAATCAACTGCAGTGAAGTTTGTTGAGTGAGTTGGGATTTGCTGGCCATGGAGCTTCCGTCAGCCTTCTTTTTTTGGCCGGTGGGGAATCCATAGTTGTGTGTTTGAGCTGTGGTTGTGTGTTTGAGCTGTGTGGTCGTCAGCCTATTTTCGAGTATGTGAAGCAGTGTCAGTTAGTGGGCTCTGCCGCAAAGCGCGCGACTACCTTCGGATGTATGTCAAGTTGTTTCGGGTACGCCGTCGGCTTTGGGCTCCCAACGATGTATCGCATACTGCTGATTTTGGGGAATGTCCCCATCAAATGTCAGTGCGCTGTAGTCTGGAGTATATACAAGAAACGAAAACGAAAACGTACATATATATATAGACAATGCCAGCAGAGCTCGGCGTCAGGTCGTTTGAGGCGGCAAGGTGGACTAGGCGGGAAGCCAGACGAAGAGCAAAGGAGATAGATATGTAAATGGGGAAGCAGCACAGGATTTGGGTTAAGGTTAATGTCTCGGACTTGTCTCGGCCGCCGGTGAGATCATGTCTAACTTCGACACAACCAAGTCCCCCCATGAAAAGGCGGCTAGAAAGCGGGAGCGTGCGATAAGCGACGACGACGACGACGACACCCCACAAGCCCGAATCGTCAAAAATCCGACTCAAGTGCTCGCAGCACGGCGCGTCGCAATGCCGAAGCCGGGTCGCAGCTCGCGAAATCTGTCGAGACACTCTCTGCTGCCATGGGGAAGCCCATCATTACTTCGGAGAATTTGAGCCATGTCGACAAGGTCATTGACATCCTCAAAGACAAGAATCTCCTCCCGCCCGATCCCAAAGGACGACTTTTCCGCATCGTCTCAAAAAAAATCCACATAACAAAAATCGAGGCCCGGTTCGCCCCAAATGGAAACTCAAGCTCAAGGATTGTTTCCCTCAGGTTCGAGGAAAAGGGAAACAAGTATAGAGCGCCCACTCACCCCTTGCCACACCCCGGCCACTTGCATACAGACGGCTTCTCCTCATTATGGCTCCGTATATGGCCCTTCAAGTTCAAGCTCCTCGTAAACGTGCTCCCGCAGTTCGGCGCAGGACACACAGACATCGCCTCCTGCTTGCGCCGGTTGTGTGACGCCTTGCTCGTCCGCAGAGTCGTCACGTTCTGCTTCGACACCAACATAGGGCATCCGTACCCGAGTGCTATTAGCCAAGTCTCTCCATCTCAATCTCTGACAAACCAAGCCCGTGGAGCCCGAGCCAGCGGCAGTGCATACTGTCTTTTTTCGTTCAGACAGCTCTACAGTGCACCGCATCACATCACGGTTCCGCTTTTGGCAGTAAGTAAACGAGTCCAAACTTTGAAGCTCTGATAACATTATGTCAACACAACGAGTAGACCTAAAAATCATGAAAAGCACACATATGAAGGTCAAAGAAGATCCCCTCGGTGTACTCGTGTCTGGTCCCGCAAGTTACTTGGCTATCACCCTGCTCCTTTCGCTTCGAGATAGTTCAAGACTTTGCGCACCGTCCGCGTATCGTATATCGCGGCCGCGCACCGCTGCCGGGCAAGAAGCGCGGATACAGAGGGAACGTTGCCAAGTGGTGCCATCGCCACTCGCTGACGGATTGGGCACTGGCAGGGGAAGAGTGGCGGCGGCGGGTTCGTGTGCCGGCGAGGGGTTTGTTTTCTTCATCTTTTCCTTCTTTCTTTCTTGTGTCCTTTCCTCTTCGTGTTCGTGGTTTTGCTATTTCCCTTTTTCTTTCGCTTTTCATTTTACCGCTTCTTTCCTTTTTCTTCCGTTCACGTGCTAGCGCGGTGGCAGTTGTGGACAAAGCAGGAAAGCTGTGTTGATGGTATCTTGGCAAGGTCTCATCCGGTTACCGGTACGGCGGTCCAACATTAACCGTTCTTTAATGATTCGGTGATTCTTTGTATCTCTTTGTGCACATCCCCATTCAGCCTATCCCCTTTCTTTTGTCTCTCTCCTCATCCTCCCTTCTTGGCGTCAAATCCACTCTGCGCAGTTTAATTTGATACTTGGAAGCCCCATATGGCTCAACAGCTGATCGAAGCGCAGCTTTTCTCGACAGAATCCTGTTCATCGCAGCAGCTGTCGCCTACGGCGCAGGCTGCGCAGCCCAAGATTGTGATCAAGCCGGCAGGCCACGTAGTCTCCTTACGAGATATAAAGAGGCATAATTTCTTGCCCATCAGACTGGCAATCTTCACCCACTTCTCTCGTAATTTTCTCGCCTTCAATGACGAAGAAGCCGTCGGAGTTGAAGTTCAGCTTTGTCAAGAGCAGTGCCTTGAATGTTGGACACGTTTCCCCCTCCTTCCTCGACCCACACGCCCAAAACATGCCCGGAAGATTTGATGTCTCCGTTCTGTATCCATGTACTACGTTATGAATATATATATCTTTTGGAATTCAAAAAGCAAGCCTTTCACGTGCTTCAGAATGCTAGACTATACACTAGTGAACACTGTAGGTGACGGGTGACACCCAGTGGACAGTTGGTCGGATTACTACAGTACTAATCGTTCAGCATCTGAATCAACCTCTTCACCGTTCCCTTGTCCCCAGTTCGGATATTCACCAGCTCCTCTGGATTGGTCTTTCCGTGTCGTACCACTATGAACGCTGTGCGATTATCTCGGCAAAGCCTATGAACGTGGAACCGGTCGCACTCCTCCATGCTAAGGCTGTTCATGACCTCAGCACTCAAAGAACTGCAGGTGTGGATGTAGGCGAGCTTCAAATCGCTGGCTGATGCATCCCATAAGTAGCTGTCGCTGGATTGGTCCGGACCTATACGGTTTAAGCTCCATGCAAGTCAGTAGATGGCCCTGTCGATACCTCCTGACTTTGAAGTTGTCAGTGACTCCGTAGAATCCGGTTCCCCGAGCTGATCCCTGTCTGAATCGGTCTCGTTGGCAGCGCTTCCAAAGACATCACGATCAGATATGGTGTTAACTGAGGGCCGTATTCATCTGCTTCCAAATTGAGAAGTTCATCCATGAAGTTCTGGGCTCTTTTTTGTTCAATAAATAGGGTTCGTTGCGACGGCTGCTTTTTTGCGGTTAATATGGATTTATCTCACCAGCTCCTATGTAATTCGAACCTGTTCTCTGTACTCTTCATTTTCCAATCGTAGAATCTGGAGTTCATCATCTTTCTCTTTCTGGAAATAGAAGCTGATATGATTTACGAGATCCTCTCAGGAACGGGGGACTCACTGCCTGACTCAGAAGACTCTGCACATAGGCTTCAAACTACTCGATGTTAGCACGGAATTCAGCAGTAGTATTCATCCTGTTCAGGACGAACCTTCGCCAACTGGTCTTGTTGTTCGCTTATTCTGATCGTGTTCCGTTCATTTTGCGATCTCGCAATTTGGAGTTCCTTGTATTTTTCTGTCTAGAATGCCCATATAAGTTACCATGGAATTTCGAGCGCAGTGACGCACATCAAGGATCCTCCATCTTTTTCCGTCCGTTTCTAACTTCTCGATGTGAGCTCAGAGTCTAGGATACAATGAAAACCCGAACTTTTGCAAGTCTATCTGCCATCTGCCGTGATTGTGACCTGCAAGTGTCGTTTTCACATCGTAGACTTTCGAGTTCATCGTCCTTGTCTTTCTGGAGCATCTGGATAAGATCGCAACGCGGTGATCCTCATTCACTCACGACTTGAGCCAGGAGACTCCTGTGGCTCACCCCTAACTTCTCGATGTTGGTTGGCGATGTCGATTATTCAGAAAACGCGAACCTTTTCGAGCTCCGTATTCATCCTATTCAATTGACTCTTGCACTGGTCATTTTCCGATCTTAGCCGCTGAAACTCCTCGTCTTTTTTCTTCTATAACCCTGTATCAGATCGAGCTCGAAATCAATGACGTTACAGTACTTCCTGGGCAGGGAGTTTCTTCTGTCCGGCTTCCAGCTTGTCAATGTTAGCTTGTGATTCAGTAGTATTTTGAATCCCGCGAACCTCTGACAGTTCATCTTTCATCTTCTCTAACTCTATAATCCACTTTTCCTCTTCCGATCTCAACCTCTGCAGTTCAGCGTCCTTTTGTTCCTATTAGTAAAAGGTAAGTAAGTCATCGATGTAAATAGAACACAGCGACTCGCCACTCGCGTTCGAAGTCTCTCCCCGTCCGCTTGTAACTGTTGGATTTCCCTTCTTGATTCATGGAGTTGAAGGTTTATGCCGTCTTTAATGGCGCATTCTACATCCAGTATTGATACAACAATTGATTCGTCCCTTCTATCCTCAGAATCAAGGGATAAGGGCAGAAATCTCTGCGTTGTCTGGCGATGAGGTCTTTGGGGCCTTCGCCACGTAGCCTCATCAGTTCCTGTGCCCCTTCCAAAATATGAGTCACCCTCGTTGATCACGATCCCGGTCTCATCCTGTGAAATAATTTCTGAGAAGGATGGAAGCAAACAGCGCCTTCAGCATCCAGTGCTGAAGTAAAGGTCGACATTCATGCAGTAGTGCCGTGCCGCGGTGCTGTTATATGCCATGTCCCGCTGCCTCTTTATCTACTGCTAGTTCGGGTAGACGCCCCGGCTCCCGTACGTTGATAGTCCAAATTTACTTGCCTATCAAACGGCGTGAAGGCGAGTCGCGGAATCCAAAGCGGACTCGACATGTTTCCTTTGTTCCGTACAGAGTGTGCACCTCATGTATTACAGCTTTTTGCGGAACTTAGGGCGGGGACGGTTTTTTTTCCATTTTCGACAATTTTCATGAGGAACGCCGCCACAAGCTCAAATTTGATCAGATTTCCTTGAAATTAGGCACGTTAGAATCGTATTCAAAATCCGCAGTCAACGCAATACCGGTATTTTTGATGCCATCAAGAAATTAAATTTCTACCGTAAAATCTCTGTCTTCCGCAAGTCACCTGTAGCATTCGGAGTACTGCTCAGATTAACCTAGTTTTTGGAAATGTTATACCTATACATGTACCCTAGTCAACCATAATGATTCTACATGTAGTCATACCCAAATCTGCTTTGAGTGCTCTATTTTCTAAAGGAGGGGGATGACCGTTTCAACAAGGTGCCCAATGAATTACAGTGACTTCAAATATTATCAATCCAAAGTTCAAGTTGACTAGCGTACATCTATAGGTATAACATATCCAAAATCTAGGTCAATCCGAGCAGTACTCCAAGTGCTACAGGTGACTTGCGGAAGACAGAGATTTTGCGGTAGAAATTTCATTTTTTGATGGCATCAAAATACCGGTATTGCGTTGACTGCGGATTTTGAATACGATTCTAACGTGCCTAATTTCAAGGAAATCTGATCAAATTTGAGCTTGTGGCGGCGTTCCTCATGAAAATTGTCGAAAATGGAAAAAAAACCGTCCCCACCCTAAGTTCCGCAAAAAGCTGTAAGCAGATACCTCATATTACAGCCCTTGGCAAAATTGATGACAGTCAGCGTGAAAATAAAACATTTCAAAACCATCAGGAAAACCCCCCGCAGATATTTTCGACAATTTTTCGCAAAAATGGCTTCAGTTGCAAGGCAAAAATATGCGAAAATATGTTTCTCCCGGAAGAAATTACAGGATTTCGTGGAAAGTTTCAGAAAGTTGCAGTGGGTTCTCACCAGATTTACAGATTGAAATCCTCTTTACATTTCTCAATTCACATTCAAAACAACCGTGATCCTGTCCCAAATCTGCAAGAACTGGCCACAGTATTCAATGGAACTTTGCTTTTACCAGTCCCCGTAGGAACGGTCCTCTGCCCCGGATGGGCAGGCATCGGCCACGTATGGTCCGGCACCCACCACGTATGGTCTGACCCGGATGACAGTTACAACGGAGCGCCCGGGGCGACAAGCCACACCCCGAGGCCGGGGCATTAAGAAGAACATGAAGCGGCCATAAAGGTTGCAGCCCTGAATATACGAGACCACGGGAATACCGACGTGAACCACGACGACAACAAATGGTTTAAGCTGTGGTCGATCATGCGGTTACAGAAAATTGGTGCCATGATTACAGGTGAGGCGCACATGAACGCTGAAAGAAAAGCCGCCCTCGAAGGTCAAAAGAGTGATACGACTAGACTGCAGCCTGGGTTCTGAAATTTTTTCCTGCTCCGATGTTGCTAACATCGAGACTCTTCTGTATCGTAGTCTCGGAATCCGTCCACCCAATCTTGCGCCTGAGGAACTAATGACGAATTCAAGGGAAGGACCAATTTACCAGCGCTGGAAGAAAGCACGGTTGGCGCTGGATTGCCAAATGACGGACAAGAACCGCTGGGAGCGAAAGGCTCAGTGACTCCAACTCCAAATCACTCGTTCTCAAGACCTAGAGAGGAGTGCTCCTAAACGAAAACACGCTCCCCGACGATTGGACCGGGGAGCCCCAGGTTTTGGTGGGTATCGGGTAGAGGCGTTGATGGGCTCGTGTGGAGTCGATCCACCACTTTCTAGGACGCAACCACGCAAAGCTTTTGAGTTCTGTGCCGCGCGGGCTTCCCGCGTCCACTTTGTTTGACAAAACTTCAACCGAGGACTACTGCTGCTGCGCGTTCGCAGACCTTTTGCGCGGTCGTGCATTTTTTGCCGAGGATGATTCAGTTCCGGAAAACCACAATTTCAGCGACATTTAATTCTGACCATCGCCTCTCACAAAATAACTTGGCGTTGAGAGGTGAACAAGAAAGGGATTCCATCTAATACAAATCCAGACCGCTTCGCATTCCATAATTCGGTGAAGCGGGAACTCCTGTGTGGCGGCGAGATCATCCAGAAAGCAACCAGGCTGGGTTGCGACACACATCAAAAATACATTTAGACGACATACATATTCGATATTTCCCCCAGGTGTTGAAGCGGGACAAGGCTTACTACTCGGTCAAAAAATTAGGTTTCTTTAATCCCTCTTGCCAAAGTGCTCCTTTACAGCTCTTTGCATAATTGATGACAGTCAGCACTTTTCAAAAAAACAAAAACAATTTTGAGAGCCCATTTTGTCTTGCGCATTTCTAGCTCAGGTCTGAACCGATTTACGTGTTTGTGGGTGCGTTTTGAAGCGGCTAAGCGGAGCGTTCGGAGCGTACCAGACTCCATAGGTAAATCCCCAAACTCCGGTACCGACCATTTCGGATATCTGAATTTGAGAACAACTTCAACTCCAGTTGATTCGGCCAATTCTGGGCGGATTTGGATGATCTAGCGCTCTTTCGAAAGCCAATATGGAGGCACAGGCAGGGGATGCTTGAAAAAATGAACATACCCTGGAGTGCTTGTGCAATAACAAATATCAGATATTGGGAACTAACTCCATCATGCCAACTGTGCGACAGGTGTGCCACACATTTTTAACCCGCTGCCGTGTTCCCTCCCCTCCCAGGCGCCGAAATCACCCAAGAGCTCTCGAATCGGCCCGGAAATGACCGAGAACGATGCATCAAAGCATTACGTCTGGATCAGACGGCACGGTTTTCCAGGTGTTCCGAACGTCCGATTTCCGTTTCAGCTTGGGTGCGTTCCGAAAGCCCTGCTTAACCGCTTTCTAACGCACCCACAATCACAAAGATCCGTGCAGAAACGAGCGAGAAACAAGGAAGACAAAGTGGTCTCTCAAAATTGTTTTTATTTTTCAAAACGTGCTGACTGTCATCAATTATGCAAAGAGCTGTAAATGAGAAGAAACTTTTTGCAAGACAGATTTAATTCGGGTCAAAACTGAAGGAGTTGTAAAATGATCAACGGTCAGATTTGGGACTCTGGGCTAAAACTGTCATCTTGGCGGCGTGAGTTTGACCTCCAATCTGATGACAATTCCAGAAGGGTGAGTCGGTGAAGACGAGACCATCTCGATGAAAATGTTCTCACGTCTGTACAACAAGGGCGCAAGCCTCAGGGCGCGGATTCTGATGTCGAACTGGACTCGGATTCCGAAGACGAATCCGACACAGAGTCTAGCGAACCACGAAGTCTTGCGCAATCCGCCCTCAGTTTCGAAATCGACCCCGATATCAACATTTCCGCGCTGGCATTGTTGGATCTCGTCAGCGTGGACCCTCGCTACCTCGTCTTCGACTTCCACCCGTGCGCCCAGAAACTGATCAGGAATCCGATCAGGAAATTAATTGAAGCTTTCAGACGCGGAGAACACAGTTTTGGAGCTTTGGGGGGGCATATAGCGTATTTTATTAGTTTCATGTTATTAACCGTTATTAACATGTTATTAACCCCCCTTGAATAGCCGGATGTTAATAACAAATGTGAGGAACCTCTGGGAGGTTGTTCACATTACCCTAGGCGGCACTCCCGCACTCTCAATCTTGGGGCCAATGTACCAACGTGTGCAACTTGATTTTTGAACTAAAACATACTGCTTTCATGTACATCCCCGAATTCAATGCTTACAGTAAGTAAGTAACACAACGGTTGCAAAGTTCCAACTGGGATTTTTCTTCGCCACTGCATTTGTGGGTTTCTGTTTGGTAGATTCAGTTTACCGCAAACATTCGGGTATAGCGGCGCATGCCGCGACGGTGCCGGGTGCCGCAGTGTAAGGCTCGCACAGCAGTAATTAGTTTTCAGCCAGATTGTTGGCTGGTGTTCTCGTTGGGCCCAAATTCTACCTCGCTGGATGAAACACAAGACAAGGAAAGAGCTCTGAGGTTTAGGGCATCTTCGGCCAGATCGCCCCGGCATTTCGGAGTCGGACGCCGTTTCTCTACTGATATGACTCCAGACTGCAGACTCAAGCCTCGCTGACCACATCGTGAATATTTCGTGATCAATGCAAATTCGGACCATCTCACCAAAATTACACAGCCACCACATACCCCCAGGGTACCAGGAGAACTTGCGGGTGTGTAGGGCCCGCAAACAAAGAGACCCACCTGAAGAGTTGGAGAGAAAACTTTTTTTTTGAGCTCAGAAAAAAATCATGTGCAAGGACCGTGGAATAACTGTAGACGGTAAAATTTCTGTAGCATGAAATCTGGGTGCAGAATGGGTTGATTTGGGATCGGGGCCAACAGATGACGGGTGCAAGGAGCAGAGAGATGTCGTCGCACGATGGACTAGATAGAATGAATGTCATGGATACCTTGCATAGGCAACTGGCGAGGTGCGGAAAGGAGAAGTTCAACCTCTTTCCAACCTGCGTCGTCACAATCCCTCTCTTCTGAGGTTAGAATGTACCTCAGATTCAGAAATGTTGTGTGAAGGAATACCACGACGGGAAGCGGATCGGAAATGGGAGATTGCAGCGCGGAGAGGGAAACTGTGGTTCATGAGCAGTTACATAGGTCTCACAACGTGACTTGGTATGGAGTCCTACTTTCTCGAGATTGATTCGGAGGTGACAGCCAGTGAAATTCTAAGCAAAACTGTGTCTTCAGATTTCCCGTTCCTGTGCTCGTCATTGAGCCTGGGGCATTGAAGCTCTCTTCATTCTGGGGGGAGGCGGTGCTGTGAAGACCGCATTCCAGCCGGTCCGGCGGTCTAGGCCTCACAACGTGACTTGGTATGGAGACCTACTTTCTTGAGATTAATTCAGAGGTGATAGCCAGTGGGATTTTAAGTAAAACTGTCTCTTCAAATTTCCCATTGCTGCCCTCGTCGTTGAGCCTGGGGTGTTGAAGCTCTTCATTCTGGAGGGAGGCAGTGCTGGGAGGACTGTATTCCGGCCGGTCCCTCGTTGATTGATGTATTGATTAATTCCATTAACGTGCTCTACAGTGATCCACCACTCGTTGAGACACCACCGGTCATTGAGATACTTTGTTTTATATTCATTTTTTATCGTACCGCACCCAAAAATTGTTCATAATCAAGAACAATGCCTTCAGCTTTACATACAGCTTCGTACACATATTTGAAGACTTACTTACACTTCTTACAGCTGGAGATGTATATACTACACATGCCTTTGATATGCCTAGCTACATTTGCCTTTCTCGAAGTTCGGGAAAGTACCCAACTAGTACCCAGCGGTTGTTGTAGAACGGACCGAACTTTCCAAAAATCACCTGTTTTATTTTTCGCCACCTGGAATCGGCGACAAAGACTCTTTTTTTTCGGAGGTAGTGCGGCAGAAGTTGGTAATCCTATCGTTCCATGGATTTATGGTGGCCAATCCACCAGTGTCGTCTCCCGGAAACTGGAAAATCCATTGAGTCTACCCTGTATTCTAATTCAGAGGTGTAGACCATTCAAATTGAAGGAAGAACTTGCCTCCCCAGCTCCTGCGGTCGCGTTCAAGATCAACGCCATCCCGTCCTCGGCAGTAAAACTGGTATATGCGTCTTCGAGATATTCGTGCGACATATCGGAATGGTAGTGACGACAGATGCCGAGGTTTCTGAACGCTTCTGGCAGACGTGAGTTGATATGTTGTGAGGCGGCAGCAGTCTCAGTCTTCTTGCCATGGAAAATAACAAGTTTCGGCAAGCACATTGGAGGATGGAAACTCTCGGGCACCACGAGATCTAGGTTGTGTAAGTTGGTGCAACCACCGACAAGGATATGTGTCGCATAAATGAGGTTAGGCCGGTTTGTAGAAACTCGAATGACGGTTGGATTGGGACTGATCGCCATGCTGTCGTGCGCTTATAGATATGCCCAGGGACGGTAGCTGATAGAAATGACCAGGCGGTCTCTTTTGGCAGTCGTGTTTGAAGCTGAGGGAGGGCACCGTAGGCGGGTCGAAATGGCTTCCGTCCGTTCACGGTAGATCCAGCCATATATATATTATGGCACTCATTGACCGAAACATTCCCAACTCGCGAGATGAATCTATGGTCGTGCAAGAGCCGTGCCATCTTCGGGAGGTGACCGTGATTGAGCAAAAATTGCTCCGGTTGAACAATGAGATGAGGTATCTGTCCCGTGGAGATTGCCTGTAGCAATTGTCAGGTTGACACGACAAGAAAAATCGAAGATTGCACGCACCGACCATAGTACCGGACAATTCGGTGTATCCTCGTTTACTGCGACCGTCGCAATCCCGAATTTGTCTAGGAAGTCGGTCACCTGGATATAAATGAGTTTAAGACCATATGTCTGTCGGATCGCGCACCTGCATCATTTGTAGCCGCTTCAAAGGTGAAATAGTGATTGAGATTTGGTTCGGGTGAAGTAACAGCGGGATGGCGATGCAAAGGGTCTTGCCCCAGCCTGTCCGAGCAATCACAAAAGAGTCCTTCCCATTTGCTGCTGCAAGCCCAGCCTCTAGCTGAAGATCATTCGGAACTAGTCGTCCGCGGGTTACAGTGAAAACGAGCAGACAGGTAGGGGTCCCCACCGTACCGTATACGGTTACGGTCGTAAGAATTACGGGTATTTACGGGTGCTCACCGTACCGTAACCGTAACCGTAATGATGCTTCTGGGGGCTCTTACGGTTACGGTACGGTGTATTTACGGATCTTACGAACCGTATACGGCCATAAAAAAATGAAATTAAATTAAACGAAGGTAGAGAACATGTGTCTACACTTCTTGCGTGGTCTGGAGATGGTCCTCAAGGCCCTTGTGTTTTAAATGAATGTGATTCTTCAGCAACATCGAAGTCCGAATAGTTTCCGGCTTCAAACCAACGCAAAGAGGGAAGATAACTCCTTTCTGAGTTCCTTCCCCGCTTGTTCGACTCGGCGTTTGTAGAGTACTCGAAGACGGGATGGACAATTTATCAGCGCAATGGAATACATATTGCATGAGACGGCGGAATTCTGGCCATTCAACCTCTTGAAATGGCTGGTCGCAAGTGATCAGCCACTCAACAAGCAGTCATTCAAATTCTGCTCGATTCCAGGGACCCTGCAATGCTGTCATTAGTCGAACCAAGAAAATGAGGAGAAACTCACTGCACTATTCTCGCTCGCCCGGTTAAATGACTCTCGAAGGGACTGTTGATATCGACCCGTTATCTTCCCCGACACGTCTAACGTTCGTCAGGTTCTCAAACTCGTCACCCTGGAGTTCTCCAAAAAAAATGTTCCGACAGTATGCAAACTTCTTGATTTCAACTCAAGTGCCAAGGTGAAAGAGGCAATAGCGCTGGGACTGCCTGTAGAATTTGGCTCAGGAGGGTGTTTGCAAGCAAGAGGTAATTGCGAGGCAAACCAGTGAGGTAAACTACTACAAGTACTCTAGCTTTTATATGTAAGGAATATCAAATAGGTAGAGAGTGAGTCAGGAAGGAATTGGTATATGCTGTCTGAATCATATGGTCATGGAGCATGCAGTAAGCTAGACCGCATGCAAGGCTAGCAACGGTGAAATAGGAAGGGAAATAACAAAAAGGTGAAACATGTGTGGTCAAGCTTGTATTTCCAACACACCCCCGCAAGCTTGAGAGGGTCAAAGAAAGAGAATGGGAATACACCCGGAATTTCTTCGTCGGTATGGAAAGGGCACGCATTTCAATTAGCTGTGCCAAGCTGGAGACGACGACGAGGACTCAAGCGAAGAAGAATCCACCCGGAAAAAGAAAAAGAAACAAAAGGTGCGTGTGTCCTGCACGCAAATTGGGTTGCGTCGCATCCATTTCCGACACAAGCTAAGTGATGGAAATGACCGCAATCCGTGCTTCTTCCGGTTATCACCCTACACATGAATACTGCTGTGGCGCCCCGTGCATACGCGCACGAGGTAGTGGACTCCGTTGACAAGTATATTCCTCTTCCTTCACTTTGTCCGTTTACCACGCGGGCCCCTCGAGAGACCCCGGGCATCAGAAACCCGTTCTACGCGAAACTTCATGGGTTAATAACCTCGCTCAATCGTTGATTTGCATGCCTCGAGTATGGGCTGAATATTGGCTGCAGCCGTCCCGTGGAATAGATTCCTCTCGGTGGTGTCTATTCCCAACGAATTGAGAAGTTCTTTGGCCGCCTCAAATCGCGCCTCCAACTTTGCGTTCACGAACCAGGTCACTGAACCAGAAGCTTCAGATAGAATTTTTCGATGATGCATCGCATACCCTTCTTGACCTTACAAACACCTGCCCGCGCCGTTTCAAAGTCACGTTTCACGAGGTCCAGACTGCCAAAAATAGGGGTGAGCTCTTCAGCGTTGAAGGATGACGGAAACACTGACTGGGCGGCATTATCCGGATCCTCGTCACCTTCCAACGTCTTTCCGGCTGCGTCGATGACAACTTTGAACACGATGCCGCTGTGGGGAACGTCCTTGCTTTGACGGAGCTTAAGCCGTTTTTCGGTCATGTTCTGGTCTATCTTCTGAACGCGCGCAATCAGACGTAGACTCTTCTCCTCAGTCTCTGCAGCCCGTGAAAGGCACGCCAAGTGATCTCGAGGGGTCTACTAAGTACACATACAGAAAAGTAAATTCTACCACCTTCTGACTGCGTACTCTCGCCACCGGAGCTGCAACGGCATGCACGGCACATTTTCTTCCCTTCAGCCCACCTCCAAACTCGCACTTCCCTCCCACCGAACCCGGCCGCCCAAAGGCCTGTGGCCTGCCCTAGTCTCTTCTCGATCTTCCTTCAAAAGGTCCTCCGTAAACGCGATCCAAAGAGCATCCCGAAAGCAGGTTCCCAGACAGAATAGGCACCTATAAATTCCGTCGGTTGCCCCCGGTAGCGGCGTACGAGGACCTTGAAGACACCGCCAAGTCGATGATCATTTCTTTCCAAGACGCGGGGAAGACGACCAAAAAGAGCCGATAATAGAACTCACCGGTCACCGAAACCGCTTTGAAGCGGCGCCAAACATCCTTCCACTTTGGCTGGACACCACTGGCAGCGCGTCGGGGATGGTGGTGGAGAGAGCAAGAGGAGGTGTCACACCGTGACACACAGGCGATCTTGCACTGGGATGCTGATAGTGGCCGCAATGGGATTGGATTCATGCTCTCCTATGAGTTGAAGTTCGAGATATGTGTTATCTATCATAGGTACCACGGACACTTTTACTTAATAAAAATTATGTTTGCATACAATAGGGGCAGTCGGAGTAGACGGTTTTGGGCGGTTCTGGTAGTCGGTTTTGAAAACGGTTCTGATTTAATTAATCGTGGGAGAACCGTTTTAAATCGAAAACCGACTGTAAAACCTTCTCTGGAGGAGGTTTTACACGGTTTTGAAGACGGTTCTGAGTATTATCATGCTCTATGCTCGTCTCAATGCATGCAAAATACCTCTTCTGACCCTCTAGCTGCTGAAATAATACAGGCATTGATCAAAAACCGTTTTCAAAACGTTCTTCAGAACCGACCCCAAAACCGCCTATGGTGCCAGTAACCTAGCGGCCCGCTCCCCAAAAATTAGTGGCCAAATTGGTCGGAGAAAAATTTTGGCCCTATACACGGCCGCAATCACTGACTTTTTTCATTATTTCCCCCGCCAGTGGCCAAATTCAGCGCGAGATTTTTTTTACCTCACTCAATTTTGATCCAAATCGAAATCTGTCTTGTAGATGTGTGCGGAATGTCAAACGGAGCACTTTGCCAAGAGGGATAAGCGATAGAGGTCAAACCCGGGCCGAAAAATGCCGAACAATCTCACGCACTTGGTAGCGGCAGCTAGGTGACCGGCACCATAAACCGTCTACTCTGACTGCCCCTAATAGGTCTGTGATGTAAGGATCTATTCCAATGATCAGTAAACTTTGTGACCGAAATACCTACCACGGATACCACGGGTTACAATTAACATAGTCAGTAATTCTTTGTGATACGATAAAGTACCACGGATACCACGGGTTACAATTAACATGGTCAGTAATTTTTGTGATACGATAAAGTACCACGGATCCCACGGGTTACAATTAACGTGGTCAGTAATTTTTGTGATGCGATAAAGTACCACGAATACCACGGGTTACAACTAACATGGTCATCAATTTTTGTGATACAATAAAGTACCACAGATACCACGGGAACCCAAATCACAAAAGACTTAGAGGATTTTTCCACCACCCATACCACGGGTACCATAGCTCCGCCTGACGTACCACAGCCACCACGGCAGCATCAAATGTGAAAGCCTCCGTGCATTACCTACTATAGCTGCACACGGCCCAAATACACTACTCGACGTTGGTTTGAAGCTCTACTCCATCCGTCGCCAGGGTCAGGACGGTTTCCATTAGCTCAGCGATCTCCTCGTCCTCTGCCTCTTCTCCCGCATCATCTTCCCACCATCCTCATCTTCATCAGATCAGTCAACCTCTAGCTCCGTATCCTCCTCCATATTATCCCGCTGTATTTCCTCCCCTCCACCCGTCGACGTCGTCGGAGCCAACCTTGTCCCAGGTTCGAGCGTGCCAGTGAATTTTGTCCCTAACTTCTTCACCATCTTCCTCAGCCTTTCCATATGCCCTGGATCAAACCGCCCACGCCGCTGCTGGTACTCCTGAATGAAAAAGGCGAGGTTGGGATCCCTGGCGGCCACCTCCACCACCTTGGCGTCCATAAACTCCTTCTCATCGTGAATGTACCAACCTCCGGATCTCAATATTCAAACGGTCAATTTCCTCCTCTGCGCGTTCCAGCCGGAAATATGTGTCTAGCACAAGCCGGGCTGCGGGATTTGCCCAAGGCCGAAGTCGTGCATTTCCCTCTGGGTCCCGAAGGAGATCCCACTCCGACAAGAATGTGCAGTTGATGACCTCATCCCATGTGAGATTCCGCCTTGCTGGGGTTAGCGCTGAAGCCGCAGTGTTATACCGTGTTAGTGCATTCCGGATGGCGCGACCTGGCCTGAAGTGCCTTTGCGATGTGCTTCCACATCTTGTAGCCTGTAAAATAGCATGAGATGCACTCCACCGTGACTTCGCCAGCACATGTTTACTGACCTGTGCCCGACATGTTCATCTTAGTTAACTCAAACATTCTCTTGACTTTTCGAGCAGCGGCAACATTACACTACACCTTGGCGGTACTATGTCTGGGGACACATCGGGAGGTATTCAAGACGTCTCCAGAAGGCTCTCAGAACAGTCACGCTTATCAAAAATGCCAGCCCTTTGAATGCACCTCTATTGTGCCAGGTCATGCTTTTCAAAATGCCCCCCATTTGAATGCACCTCTATTGCGGCAGGTCATGCTTTTCAAAATTCCAGCCATTTGAATGTAGCTCTATTGCACCAGGTCATGCTTTTCAAAATGCCAGCCATTTGAATGCAAGTCTATTGTGTCAGGTCATGCTTTTCAAAATGGCAGCCATTTGAATGCACCTCTATTGTGCCAGGTCACACTTTTCAGAATGCCAGCCATTTTAATGCAGCTCTATTGTGTCAGGTCATGCTTTTCAAAATGCTGGCCATTTGAATGCACCTCTATTGCATCAGGTCATGATTTTCAAAATGGCAGCCATTTGAAATTGAAGGCACCTCTATTGCATCAGTTCAAAGTAAACCACTTATTGTGCTCTGGAAAGCGTAATAATAGAGAGGTTGTGGTGCCTACGGCAACGCGCTCGCCGCACTTGTTGCTCTTCGTAGGCAGGCTGGTCACGAGCCTAAGGCTAGATGGGGACAAAGACACAAAGTGATAGTCTGGTTTATCTTTTGTGCCTCTGCCTGTAAGCAAACCTCTTGCCTCCGGACCCACGGAATGCAGTGAAAGACCGGAATTCAACAGTTTTTTCACTGAAATCAAGGCAGGAAGAAAAGACAAAGAAAAAAAATATGAAAGGCAATGTGAAATGAATCCAGATATTGCTGGGATGTACTAGGACTCTTGGCGAATGATGTAGCATCAGCTCTGCACCATGTTGAATTTCACCTAATAATCCCACATACCCCCTTCTGATAGCCTGGCAGCACTGCGTGTGGTGGGAGTCACATGCTGAACAAAAAGTTCGGTCATTGGGGCGAAAAGGTATGTGGGGAGAAAAGTAGATCGATAATCGATATGCACTCGATGGTTCAGGCTAAAACTTGTCTCAGGTGATCGTCTGGATGCGTTGCAACGGCGCCACCAGACACAGAGCTCTGCGTGTGGCGTGGGCGGAAATATATGGGGTGCGGAACATTGGATCAGTCTAGAAGTTGTATCTTAATTAATGCTTCTTTCTTGAGACCAGTGCAGACCCCTTCAGCGCCATTTGAGATCCCATATATTCCACAGGCAATCTAGTGCAAATCTGAGTTGACAGACAAGACAGTCTTGCTTCAAATTTTGCTAGGAATCACTGAGCGCGCCGCTTCCACATGATGGAAATGCAGCCTTGTCGAAGGAGACAGAAAAGATTTCACAACTTAAATTCGCCGGTGGTTAAATTTGCTGTGGATCTCCCTCAGCACATGTTCCATCCCCGCCAACCTGATTTCAACCAGAAATCGGTACCCATTCTACTTCTGAATGAGGACCAAGCAAAATACGAAGTTGAACGCGATCACATGACCATGATCACCGAACACCGAAAGACACCAAGCGCCATTATGCTTACCTTTGAAGCTCAGTGATGTGGCGCCGCACACTGTACACGAGGTCTATGATCTGATGCCATCAAAGCGCGCCCTTTGTGCGGCCGACGTCACAGCTTTACATGGTTTTCTTATTGCGCCGCCTCACTCTACCACTCCTCAGTCTCCTGCCTTCCCTCGGGCGTAATAACCGCCCTTCATCATTGGCGTCATCCGGGACTGACAGTAAGTGACCAAAATGATTGACCGATGGGTTCCCGATCATTCCGGACAACCAGAGCATATTTTTTCATGAACCAAGATATCCGGCCATTTAGAAAAACCGTCTGGGCATTTCTAGCATATTGAAAATTTAAATTCGCGACACATCACGTACGGTTACCCTTTTCTGCAGTGCCGCGTCGCAGCCCCAACCGTCTACAAATTTTATATCTTCAGCATTCGACTCCGTGTGCCGGAGATTCAGCAGATTGCCGAAGACGGGGGCTTGGGTTCAGGTCGGATTTCGCGTTTGCATTCATGTAGATGTTGAGAGATCGTCGTGGTACAGACAAAGCACCGGATTGGAAACACGACAGGGGCCGAGTACAAATAGTAGCAATGATAACAAGAATATTGTCGAAACTATCTGGAGTTGGTAGTTCAGGAACAAAGTCCATTGAAAGGACCTCAAAGGGTTGTGTTGGATTTGGGATAGGCTGAAGAAGCCCTGTTGGTGCGTGCCGTCGTGGTTTCCACTTTTGGCAAATATCACATGTCGAAGTGTACTGCTTGATTTGGAGTAATTCCGTTCTGGAGATTTCAGAGCTCGTGACCAGTAGCAGATCACACGTTAAATATGAACCACGGTATCTTCAAATCATCTGCCCACTCACCCGGTCGCGGGACATCATCAACGCGATGCAGAACTTGTTCCTCTGGTCTATTCAAGTTTATGTTCGTCGTTTCGGTATAAACAATGTGAAGACAAAAGTGCTTGTGAGCCCAGGTAATGTAGAACGAGGAGCAGGAATGCGCACCGCAGTGCCACGGCACTTCTACTGTGCCGCGCCGCGAGGTGGGTATCCGCTAAGATACCCGACTGCCGCGACACTGCGGGGCAGCAGCACGGCTTCTACCGCGGTCACATCGGTGCCGTTAATATCCTCGAACGAAGTTGAGCTCGGTTGAATATTGTGTTCGCACACATATCCCACTTGAGTGGTCGAGTGACGAGCACCAACGTATCCCGGGTCTTGATATAACCTCCACAAGAGCACACTAAGCCCGCACGGCGTTCTGGACAAAACTGGACGGTGCGCGGCGCTACAATTTACCGGTAAAGGATGCTAGTGGTCCGTCATTTTAGGCGGCAGTGCCGCCGCAGTGCTGCTCCATAAGCAGCCGCTGGGAAAGAAAATAACTAATTGCTGGGAGCTCCATTTGAAGACGGTTACTCAGATGAAGTGGATATGATGCAAAGTCCGAGGTCCGGCTAACGCTACCACCGAAATGTAACGTAATGCTGATTCCGTCCTGATTCATGCCTTAACATGTCCCAAATTTATCACAGCGCAATCAGTGCTAAATTGAAGTTGCCAGATGAAAATTTTGCAAAGGTACTCACTTTTTGCAAAGGTGGGTGATCGATAGTAGCTCCAAAAGGACAGCCGTTTGTGATCGTTTATGATTGCCTATGATTTCCTGTGATTGTTCAGGATTCACGATGATCTGTCATGAACTGCCATGGCGATCAAGGATTCCCAATGAAACAAACTCAAACACAATTTTTGTCCAACACCGGCCACCGAACTTAGGTTTGTTGGAACACGCACACAAATTCTAGGGGCCAGAAAGACCTCCAAAATGCCTCCACGATTAAACTAAAAAGAGGGTACATAACTCAACACAGATAGGTTTATCAAATCACTATTCTCGCCCCATATATGCATTAGGCAGCGGGGAGAGTGGATTTCTGACTGCGAATAATTGCTTTGGGATCCCGTAAGGATTCAAATAATTCTGAAGGTCGAACTTGCTCCGGAGTGAGGCACGAGTTATGACTAGTCTCACGGAAAGTTGTATTTTCTGCGGACCAAACTTACCCAAACAAACGATAACCTCAGTTCCTTCCCACAGTCCCTTGACAAACACTTGGTTCCTGGAGGGGCCAGAAAATCAAGAATTGAGTGGGAATTGGCTTTTTTGGAGATTCAAAAAGTGTTTGTCATTACAGTTGAGGGGCTCACAATTAGTCTCTTCTAAACAGATGCTATAACAATTCCAACTCGTACCTCGTTTGTTATAGCTCACAATGCGAATACGTTGTCGGGCACCGCAGTCGGGCCCGTTTATAAGTAAAAAGCCCATCAGAAACAACACCCCTCACTGCTGGACAGTTGTCAACTTCGCATACTCAGCCTTTTCTAAAGTGCTCCAGGCGACCTTGAATGGCGCACAACGTTCTGGATCTTTATGATGTTCTCGACGAAATTGGGAACGGGGCATTCGGAATCGTCAGAAAGGTCCGCCGGAAGAGCGATGGTTTGGTGGGATAGGACTATTCCATAAAGATTAGCACTCACGGTCTTCCAGATATTTGCACGGAAGGAGATTAAATTTCAGGCGGATGAACGAACAAGAACTGACGCAGTTAATCGCTGAAGTGTACTCCCAGCAACCACAATCACCCCTCTCCAGGCTTGCAAAACATGCGGAAGCAATGTTTGAATGGGCAAGGACTGTATGTACCAAAAGAGGAAAGGTGGCGGAAAAAGGGGCCAGAGGTTACAGTATAGAGGATATTGGTTCTGTAAAGTAGAATGCAGGGGGGGGAAATGGGAGGAGAAGTAAGTGGATGTGTGGCACTGCCGATGTGAATTCTTGATTCCCACTTAGTCTTGTGGTACTCTCTCAGTCTGAGGTTTGACGCACGTGCTTGGTTCGAGTCCCCATTGGAGCACTGTTTGGTTATTTTTCAGAAGTAGATCAGCTGAGGCCAAGATGTCAGGTGCAGACATATTGTGCCCCTGGTTGGCCCACCACCACCATGGTCGGGGGATAATATTGGGACGGTGGTCGGCTGAATGTAGTGCGTTGTGCAGGACAATATTTTTCCGTTCAAGGAGGTCAATCAGCCCACTGCACAGGGGCAGGTGCATTAATATTGTGTCCATGGTGGGCCCATTAATGTTGTGCTCGGAGGGAAATTTTGGGTCTGTGGTCAGCTGAGGATAGTGTGGTGGGTGGCATAATAGTTTTCTGCTGAAGGAGGTGGATCGGCTCACCCCACTGTAATAGGTGTGACAAATATTGGGTATCTTGAAATCTGCATCTGTTCATGAGCTATGAACTGCTCTGAGCAGTTCTGTCTGTTTGAAATCACCCGTACTGCTCTGATTGTTAAACCAGAGCTCCTGGAACTCTCCATATCGGGCATGGCTGTGCAGGAGTCATGGGTCAGATCAAAACTGTGGTATTCTCGCTCTCACGCACTCCACCGCACCAATTTGAGCCCTGGCTGAGATATTCTGGCTTGTGGACTGGGATATTCTGGCTCGCCATTAAGGTTTGAAGCGAAAAACTTAAATCGGTCAAGCGCCTGCTTATCTCTGCCAAATATAGCCATTTTCTCACGCCCAGAAAAGCGTGACTTGGTATGGAGAGCGAATCGGATGCTGCGAATTGGCAGATGATGCCCAGCACTGCTCTGAGCAGTTCTGTCTGTTTGAAATCACCCGTACTCTGATTGTTAAACCAGAGCTCCTTGAACTCTCCATATTGGGCAGGGTGCACAAGGCGCGCAACATCAAGATAATATAACGCATGAGCAAGATCCTGGGCAGCGACTGGATTGGCCCGCATGTCAGAAAATCCCAGGGTGAGAACGGCCATCGGAGGAATATCCCGGTCGAACTCGTCAAGAATGGCAGCGGCTCCAGACATGTGTCCAATCCTGGTGCTTGCAGCATGCAGGCCGAGCAAGACCGAGCTGGGAGGGGGGGATGGTCTTCCCATTGAGGATCCTTTCAGTAAAAGTTACGTGCTGCTGGATTTGGCCATTACGGCGTCGATACAGGCAGAGAATGTCATATGTGTTAGCAATGACCTGGTCCTGAGCACTCTAAGGCAGTCATATATCGGATGTGAGATGCAGTTTTAAAATGAGTGTATCCTCGCTGGAATTAAACAAAAGTCAAGGCGATCAAATAGCGCATGCGCCTCATTTGAGGCCATAAAGCCGTTAATCACGCTATGAAGATCGGTCCCTCCAAGCAATTGCTTGATATCAATCCCGGAGAACCTATCAAGAATGGCAGTGACCGAGGATGCCAGTCTAACTAGGGGATGGTCAGAGCATTATCACAACAGCAGGCTCAGACAACAGACCTTCGCCTGGCTGCTTCCGAGAGACCACTGATGCCGTCTGTAAGCGACTGACTGATGATGGGCGCGACCTGGAGGTTGAAGTAAAATTGGATTCCGAGGGTAGGGAGATTTTCCGGAGGCCTCTGCGCCAATCGGATACGGCACTCGCGGCTCCGCCGCGTCCATTCTATTTTGCACTGCCATCTCGGCACTAGCGGCTCCGCCGCGTCCATTCTATTTGGCACCGCCATCTCGGCACTTGCGGCTCCGCAGCGTCCATTCTATTTGGCACCGCCATCTCCCCTATTTCCGGGTCAGTTGACCTCGTAGCCCCGTTTCATCGCCATATCTCTGACTCGGTGCTATTGTTTTAGCGGAGGCCGAGTCGGAGGAGGTATATATATGGTGGTGAAATTCACCTTGTGCTGTTATCGGCTTCGCCTTTTACCACCCAGCACAAGGTAAGCGCTTCGCGCTAGCAGCCACGGCGCTCCTCATTTTGCTCTCCAGATTTTGCGGTTCACCATCGGCTTTGCCGTCTTGAATTCACTACGCAAAATTTGGTCTCAGTAAGCGGCGCCGCCGGCTTTTACTTGAGCGTAGCAAAGCTAATATTTGCACCAGGCTTTCATAGCTTGTGCATTTTCCCGTCACTACTGCTTCGCCATCTATATATCATTCCAATGAGCGATGCTGAGGCCGTTCGCATTCGCGCCGAGGCTTGCCAGAAATTGGTTGAGCAGCGTGTCAACGGAGAAATTACAAACAACGACTTCCTCCAACGCATTCGAGAGACTGGTGCGACAACCGCCGAAGCTCAGGATTATATCGAGCAGGCTGGAAGTCGCATTAACGCCAAGAACGATCCGCCACCTCGATCTCCCGCTCATTCACAGCCTGGAAGCAGGGCACCCACACCTGACGGGCTCACGAGCGAACAGGCAGCGAAATATCGCGCCGACCGTGCTGCCCTCCTTGCTCAAAATGCCGAGCGAGATAGAGAACATGCGAGGAAAGCTGCTGAAGAAGCTGCCGCAGATGTCGATTGGGGTGTCTTGCGCGCCAAAATCAACACCCTCCTGCCCCAGCAAACTGCTTCACGTGGTCAGCCCTTGTCTGCTGACGACTTGGAACGCATACTCGGCATCCAGCTGCCGCAGCCGGCATCGACCACTTCCCTCTCACCAGCCCTGCTATCAGCGGCTCCCCACATGGCGCAGTTCCTCGCCGGCATTCAGGCCGATCCTCACATTGAAGAAACGTGCAAGCTCCGTCGCGTGTTTGGGACCGATAAGTCGCTCGACCCCATCATCGATGTCATGCAGCTGCAAACCATGGTCGATCCATTGCCCCGCACAATCTGGCGGCTCATTATCCAAGACCACTTTGTGGACTTCGAGAAACTGTACGCGGCACTCGGCACTGGCTACGATCACCAGGATGAGCCGAAGGACTTTGCCGGAGGTTTCGCTCTGGTCAAAAAGGAGCACTCTTCGGCCAAGCGGGCAATCAAGACCGAGGCTGACTGGACTCGTGTCTTCGCTGCATGGCGGACGGCTGTATGTTTCCTTTACCCACATCGGGCGGTCGAGCTCTCCGGCTACCTCAGGGTGGTTACAGATCTCTTCCGTGCTGTCCCGCATGATCCCATGGTCGCCATTCGATTCGACGCAGAGGCCAGGGATAAATACGCGAAGAGCCCATACCATATGGACAACCGCAACGAGCACAATCTTACGTTGTTGGCGCAGATGTTCCGTTCGCCAGCTTCTTCGGGGACTTCCTCGGCCGGGAAGCGTCCCGCTCCGGGAGGCCAGAAAGCTGGGTCGTCGAAGCGCACTGGCACTGTTTGCGAGAATTGGAACCTTGGTTTCTGCCATGATCCGTGCGAGTACCGCCGTATGCATGGTACCTGTAGCGAGTGCGGGGATTCCCACAGAGCCAAAGACAACGACAAATGCCTTGCTGCGCTCCAAGCTAGGCGCAGAAAGAAGTCTGGCGGAGACCACGCAGCGGGCTCTTCAGGCGGCACTGGGGCCTAGGCCCATCCCATCCCCCTCGAGCGCTAAAAGGACGGCGTGGGAGGCATTTCCCGACGTTGACGATACCCATATGCCTAAATTCCGCCGCGGCTACCTTTGGTCTTCATCTCCACAGAATAATATATCTCCTGCTGCCCTGTACACCGAGACTGCTCCTCCACTGCCCTCGCCACCCGCTCATCTAATCAACAATCCTCTCTTCCAATCGTCGCTTCGTGCCATGAAGGATCACATCAAAGTCGATACATCCTTCAATGTGGACCGATTCGAGAATCTCTTAGCGGATCACCCCAACCAGCCCTTCGTGCGTTCGGTAATGACCGGGCTACGCGAGGGGTTTTGGCCGTTCCACGACGGCGAATACAAAGCCGAGCTCGAAGTCAAGAGCGAGAATTTTGTGTCTGATCCCGCTGATCTCGATGCCATCCGTGCTTACCGCGACAAGGAAGTCAATGCTGCCCATTGGTCTGGCCCGTTACCAGACGACAAGCTTCTTCCCGGCATGAAGATGTCTCCCATGTTTGTCGTTTGGCAGAAAGAGAAACCGCGAGTCATCACCGACCATAAATCATCGGGTCTCAATGACGGCATTCCCAAGGCAGAAGGTCATGTTCGCTACGACGATATGCATGATTTTGGGCAGGCATTGCACGAAGCTCGGGTAGCAAATCCTACACGACAGATCGTCCTCTTCAAATCCGATGTCCAGGGCGCATTCCTTAATCTGCCAGCTCATCCCCTTTGGCAACTTCATCAGGTCGTGGAAGTGGACGGCGTCCTTCACATCGTTCGGCGCTTGGTGTTCGGCAATCGCGCGTCACCTCGCTGCTGGTGCGCAGTGTCCGGTCTCCTCTGCTGGATTGCTGTGCGCAAGCTCGGAATTATCGGCCTATTCGTCTATATGGACGACTTCTTTGGGTGGGATTTCCTCGATAATCTCATATTCTACCGGGGGAAACGTCGGCCACGCCGACAAGTTCTCCTTCTCATCATGTGGGAGTTTGTTGGATGCCCGTCGGAGGACAGAAAACAGGAGCACGGTGTCACCTTGAAGATCATCGGCTTCTGGCTCGACGCCACCCTGGGTAGCATTTCGCTCTCTCCTGAGTCCATCGCCGATATCATCGCCAAAGTGACCATCTTCATCTCTTGCCCGGATCGCCAGCTGCCCCTTCGTGATTGGCAGAAATTAGCGGGGCTTCTCAATTGGGCGCTCAATGTCTTACCATGGGCGCGTCCGGCTCTCACAGAGCTTTATCGCAAAATGAAAGGCAAGGCCCACGCGAACGCGAAAGTCTTCCTTAACCGTGAGGTCATTGACGACCTTACCTGGCTCTTGTCCGCCGTTCGCGACTGCATCGGTGTTCGCTTCGTCGACGCCATGATGTGGAATGACAGTGATGCCGACATGGTTATGTGGACGGACGCAAGTCTTCGTATAGGGCTGTCTTTCGTCTACTCGAACTTGGGCTTCGTTTACCAGTTGAAGGAGTGTCCTTCTACCATTAAAATCGACATCTTCTTCCTGGAGCTCGTCGCGATTCTCTGCGCCATTCATCACGCGGCATCATTACCCAACCCACCTCGCCGTTTGCTGATTTGGTCCGACAGCTTCGATTCCGTCTCTGTTCTGGCTTCGCTCGCGGCCAGGGAGTCCATCCATAACGGTGTCGTCCTCGCTATCGCCCGAAATCATTCTCACGTCAGGGCATTGACTTGCGAGTCCACCACATCGCAGGGAAGAAGAACATCAGAGCTGATCTTCTTTCCCGCTTCCTGCTCGAGGATTATCGACGGGAGTTTCCTTCAGACCGCGTCCGCTTCTTTGCTCCTCCGAGAGAGCTTCTGCCGGCGCGCTGGAGGGAGTGCTTTTGAGCGCGCTGGGCGGGCCTTCCGCGGCCGCGGAAGGCCCGCCCGCAGATGGATCTTGCCGACTTGGATCGCAGACGGTCCATCTGCAGGTTACGTCCATCGAGCTTTCGACCGTCAAAGGCTACGCAATTGGCGCGAGAGACTATATTTCATTCTGCAAATCACATTCTCTGTCTCTCGCTCCCACCCCCCAAACCCTCTCCCGTTACATTGCCTATACTTCGCAATTCATCGCCTCCGGTCCCAGCTATCTCACGGGAGCACGACATTTCCTGAAGGATCTTTATCCTGAGTGGGACGAGAGCCGGGCTGATCCCCTCGTCCAGGCGACCATCCGCGGAGCGAGGAAGGATCGTGCCGACCCTGTCCGTCGCAAACTCCCGTTGCGCCCCGCGCATCTCGATGCCTTCCTCCAGCTGGCCATTTGTAGTGGCCTCTACGACGACTTCTTGTTTGCAGTATTGCTCGCGTGCTGCTTCTACGGCTGCCATCGCTCGGGGGAGCTCGTCATCAAGAACGACAGGTCCTTGTTCGACTGGAGAAAGATAATCAAGCGGTCCTCGCTAATCTTTGTCGACAAGCGAGCACAATACCATCTGCCGTATCACAAGGGCGACCCATTCTATCGTGGTACGGATATCCTCTTCACGGAGCAAGAAATTGCTGACCCGGTATCCCTTCTCCACCAATACGTCGGCAAACGGGACGTCCTTCATGGGGCGCGTGCAGGCTCTTTTCTTACGCGAGGACGGCTCCATTCCGACGCGATCGTGGTTTGACAAGAGATTCTTCGCCTTGCTCTCGCGAGAGTACGGCGGTCACTCACCTCGCGCCGGGGCGGCGACATTCTACGCCAGTCTTGGCCTGAGTGAGAGCGTCATCCAGGCTATCGGCCGCTGGTCCTCCGCGGCGTGGAAAATTTACATCCGGGACAATCCGACTATCCGTGCGGAGCAGCAGCTCGCCGTGTTGAGGCTTCGCCTCCACTAACCACAAAACCATCACATCCTCTACAGCTCGTCGCATCCATCATTTTCGACCACCACCTCCCCTCAACAGCATTCTCAGCTCTTTCTAGCCCATATCTCCGAGCCCAATCCATTCGGGGTCCGCTTCGGCGGACTTGCGTTGACTGCTACAACCACAGCGTTTTCGGAGCGCTGCAGAGGTTGAAGTAAAATTGGATTCCGAGGGTAGGGAGATTTTCCGGAGGCCTCTGCGCCAATCGGATACGGCACTCGCGGCTCCGCCGCGTCCATTCTATTTTGCACTGCCATCTCGGCACTAGCGGCTCTGCCGCGTCCATTCTATTTGGCACCGCCATCTCCCCTATTTCCGGGTCAGTTGACCTCGTCGCCCCGTTTCATCGCCATATCTCTGACTCGGTGCTATTGTTTTAGCGGAGGCCGAGTCGGAGGAGGTATATATATGGTGGTGAAATTCACCTTGTGCTGTTATCGGCTTCGCCTTTTACCACCCAGCACAAGGTAAGCGCTTCGCGCTAGCAGCCACGGCGCTCCTCATTTTTGCTCTCCAGATTTTGCGGTTCACCATCGGCTTCGCCGTCTTGAATTCACTACGCAAAATTTGGTCTCAGTAAGCGGCGCCGCCGGCTTTTACTTGAGCGTAGCAAAGCTAATATTTGCACCAGGCTTTCATAGCTTGTGCATTTTCCCGTCACCCACCCTCCTCTCCCACGGACATTTTATGCTACTCAGTTTCTCTAAATACTACGATACCATTTTCTTATGTACTTGTAAAGCCCATATCTCCGAGCCCAATCCATTCGGGGTCCGCTTCGGCGGACTTGCGTTGACTGCTACAACCACAGCGTTTTCGGAGCGCTGCAGAGGCGTGAATGTCAACCAGAAACAGTCCAAAAACCAAGAAAATGAAAACCAGGACCGACAAAATTGCTCCCACTGGTGCCGTGTGCCATCCACCGCGCCCGTCAGCAAAATCAAATGTCTCGGCCAGCGCCAACACCAAATCCAACTTCCAGCGCTCTCCATCTGACCTGGCACATCCAGCTGGCATCCTGCCTTCGTTCCGGATCTCGGTCGTTTCCAAGTCTGACTGCCTCCGCATCGAAGCATGCCAGTTTCTTCATCGTCATGACCTCGCACATCCGGCTGGCATCCTGCCTTCGTTCCGGATCTCGGTCGTTTCCAGGTCTGACTGCCTCCTCATTGAAGCATGCCAGTTTCTTCATCGTCATGACCTCGCACATCCGGCTGGCATCCTGCCATCATTCCGGATCTCGGTCGTTTCGTCGCAGCCACCAGGGCACAGCGCTCGGCGCAGGTCGTTACAGTCTCGGCGAGAGTCGGCTGCCTCATAATCGAGGACTTTCGGCATATGAGGATGGGGGGGATGCGGACAGATGAAAGCTATATAGTCGCAGCAGCAGAGGTAGGGCTGGGGCCGGGGCCCATAACCTGTTGGCCGGACTTGATGTCCAAACACTGCTTTCTTTGTCCTAACATCCATATTCAATTTTTTGGTCTTCTGCACACCAGGATGGTTTAATTTGTCAGAACAAGGCCTTTCCTCGAATCATTTATTTTCCAACGCAATATTTTCAGGTATTTCATCCAGTGCAATTATTACTAGTCTCACTTATAGTCAGACTTCATGGGATTCACCATCGCCGATGAATATTTTTATGTGGAAATTATTACTACTACCACTCCCTTAATTTTCCCATGGTCAGACAGAAGGCAAGATCCCACCAGGAGGTCTAAGAATAAGTGAAGGCAGAAAGCAAACAAACTGAGAGCTGCTGAAAAATGTCTGCGGGTCGGCGCGGGTTGCGCGGCCGGCGCGGGTTGAGCAACTCAGACCCGTCCCCGTACCCGTACCCACCCGTACCCGTGACCCGCCGCGGGTCAGCCGGCCCGTGCCGATCACTACCGCGACATCGAGGGGGGCCGATATTCTGATCACCGAACAGGGCATCGTGAAACTGATCGATTTAGGCTTCTCTAAAATCTTCACCGGTACGTTCAATGAACTATCCTCGTCCAACTGACGCTGATATCAATTTTTAGGCGTCCCGTTCACGAACGCCACCGATACTGGGACTTATGGTTTCGTTCCCCCAGAGATCATCCGGAAGACGGGTGACTACAGCATGAAGTCGGATATCTGGAGTTTAGGTTGTCTCGTTTTGGAGGTGTTCGAGAATGGCCCTGTATGACGCCGCCTTACACAAACGTGAGTAGAACTTGGAAGTGCGGTTCTCATTCCACTGCTCCAAAGATGAGTCCTGTCCGAGTCATTTAGTGTCAAAGTGAGACAATATGAGCATCCAAACGCACAAGAACCTCTAGGAATTGACTGCAAACCGCACAACAGCGCTAAGGTGAATAAATTTGGGAATTTTGAATCCGCCGTCCGAGCTGTTGGGGGTTAAAAGTAACTACTCGCTTCTAGATGCGCAGAAAGACTCTCAGATGACCCCAACCACTCGAAACAATCAGGTAGTGTGTCGCAGCCTTTCGAGCCATTAGCCATCAATTTGCGCAACGCAAAACAGCCATCAGATGGCTTCCAATGGCTGCAGCGCAAACACTCTATTAGCGACATAGAAACGTTCGTTGGGCGTGGCCTAGGCTTGCAACAGGATTAAAAGTTGCCTGTAATGTAAGTCAGGAATTCGACGGACTTCCCGAAATGGACGGCCCAACATGCATAGCGGCACATCGCGGCACACAGTTAATGTGCCGAAGTGCCGAAAGAAAGGGTGGCGGTGCAAATCCCAAAGAGGTAAAGGGGCGGAGGCAAAATCTACGCTACTTAGCAGGTGCGAATCGGGGACGTTTTTGAGGACTTGGGGGGGGTCATGATCAACGTGCCCGGCGAGCTCGGCGGCCATAATGGCCCGCGGACGTTGTTAGGAATACATCCGGGATATATCTTACGCCGTTGACGCCGTATTGAAGCACGTGTTTCAAAATGAATGCCTTGTGGAACCGCAATATTGGCTTAAATACAAGGCCATTGAAGTACGCGTTTCAAAATGAATGGAAAACGCTCACACTAAGCGACCAAAATGATTGACCGGCAGGGTTTCAGTCATTTCTTACCCGAATCACTCCAAATAAAATGTAGGTATGATCTTCCGGCGATTCAAAGGTATCGAATTGGACCGCCGTTCTGACTACAGCAGATTTATTCGATATGGTCGAGCGCGAATTGGAGTCGAGGATCGGGATGCAATGAGACTAGTGGTATGCTGAGGTAAATGCGAGTAAAGCCGAGTGGCAGGTATGTATGCGCGCCGAGCGAAGTAAGGTCCTGTTATGAGACTTTGCCGTTTTCTTCGAGTCGATTAGGTGAGGTAATTTTTACTTGTTATGCTGAAGCGCTCCGTGACTGAGATAACGGTGATGATTCATCGCTTGATAAATTCAAGAGTGATAAAAAGAAATCGACGGATAATATCGGGTCAGCTACGAACGAGAACAAGCATGAGCGCGATGTCGAGTATGAATCGACGAGGAAAGAAAATGTTTCAGAATTTTAATCGGACATGCAAGCGAAGCGAAATGAGCGAAAATAGGTCTTAGTATCCGTAGTAGGCGTGCATCCGGTCGCTGGAGAAGAAGGACGCAGGAGAGCGGGTAAAGGGGAAACTGGATTGGATGGACGTACAAGAGCCAGATGACCTCCGGTCTTGCAGGCGCGCAGCGTGACGATGTGTCCACGGATGCAGTCGTAAAGCGCGGCGCACTGGTCCCTGTCAGCCTGCGCAGGAATCATAAGATCAGGTTATGAAGATCTAGTGAAAGAGTGAAAGGAGGCGTGCGGTAGGGAGGACGGAGGCGATCGGCTGGCTCCCCGTGAGGCGAGAGCGCGAGATCCACGATCATCGCACAACGAGCACTACGAGAGGGATCAGTATCATCACGGCAGAGAGAATGGAGAAAGGGTAGCGTACCCTTCGCCGGCTCGCACATGCGCTGCACGACGCGGTCGAGCGTCTCTTTGAGGCCCTTGCGAGCTGGTCAATCCATGCTCAGTGCTCGGGTGGGAGGACACAGCGGCGAATACGGGAAGGCGGGGAACTTGAACGGAAGCGTTAGCGAGACGATGCACGGCGACAGGGACGGCGAGGAAATATAGCAAAGCGAGAACGTGGACGACGAGGGACGAGGCAAGAGCGAGCATATAAGCAGTGGCGAGGGACTAAGGCGGCGGCATGCGATATCGGGGGCAAAATGATGTATAAATCTTCCTCTAAAGGAATACAGGAAGGTGGAATATATATAGTGAAAAGTAAGACAAAACAGGGGAAATGAAGGGCAAACCCTCAAGGCTGTACATGTGGCGTCGAAATGGAAAGTATCCGAGACAATAATGCCGTGTAAATAAAACAACAAATGAACTGTGGCCAGGAACAGGGCGCAAAGATGCAATGATGTCGGAGATAGCATAGGGATGCGATGCGAACGTGAATACGCGTGAAATGTGCCGGAAAACGCGTGAATCCACGTGTCTCGCGATGGAACCAGGACGCGTTGGTCTTGTTTGGATCGAAAGTCAACGGATCGGGTAATTCCGTGACCAGCGTGGAGCGAGGCTCATCATCGTACATGTTAGCGGGTTCTAATGAACGTTAGACAACGACTGCGGTAAGCTGCTAGGCTGGCCAACATTTTCCGCACTAACCAGCCAAGAAATAGACACGGAGCGCCACCATTTTTGCCCCGTCGGCGCCCGATACCACAACTGCGACCGCGCTTCATGCGAGTCAGTTCGATTTCGCGCCAGTTGTCTCGCAGGCTATAGCTGCGGACGTCGACTACCCAGAGGATTACGAGCACGACGACGAGTTGAACGACGTCGGCCATGAATAGCCACCAAACCCCCTCAACCAAATCGATGAGGAATCATTGGCCTCCGCCCGCGATCTGGAGGACGTGCCTCCGCCGCCTCTGGCCGTGTTGACGCAGATTGGCCTGGGAAGCTGCCAACTGACGTCGTCGGGTGTGGAGGCTAGAAGCAAAGACAATAGTAAACTGGCTGCACCGCTTTTGTGATTGGCGAAAAAGGATTTCACAGTCTGGTCGGATTGGCATGGAAGCTGTCAACTAACTTCGTCGGGTGTGCTGGCTATAACTAAAGACAATAGCCAACTGCCCGCACCGCTTTCATGAGTAGCGAAGGCGATGCTCACGGGTTGTGCAGGCTGGAGCCAAGAAGCTGCAGCTGACAGGCCTGTCCAGCTTTTCGCTCTTACTCTCGCACCTTGAAGAGTATGAATGCCAGAACAAGAGAAGCCAACTTCGCAAATGTCATATCATGGTAGCTGCATTTGAAAAAAAACGAATGAGAGAGGCCGGGGTACATTGCATCACGGGTAATAGGTACATGCAATGCGAGTGACGGCAAAGGCAAAGTATGGTAAAGGAACTAATAGCTCAGCTGCACACGATGACAAGTGAATCGAGTGGGGGAGAAGGAAGATAGGTAGCGGCGTACCATCTTGAGAGGACGGGCGGGAATGATTGTGTTGTCACCGGCATCCTCGCTGCGCACGCGCTTGACACAAGGCATAGAGTGATGGCTGGTGCCTTGCTGAGCCCGCGCAAGGTTATGCTTGATCCGGGACAGGGACGCTACGGCCGCGCTTGAAGGCGATGAGGCCGACAGCGTGGATGCGAAGACGGTGGACGGTGCATCTCGTGGCTGAGACGTAGAATGCAGACGCTGTCGAGGGTGGAGACAAGGGCATGTGCGTAAGAATCGCGGAAATCCCCGAAAGCCTTGGTGCAGCGATAAACGGGGGCCGGCGCGTATTTCCCTGCCAACGGCAGAGTGGGACCAAGCCTGCTCGATGGGCTCGGCGTCGATCCCCCGGGAAGTTTCGATGCCTGCCCTCGCCATGCGCAAGCGTGGGATCGTGGGTGGTGGGGCGGCAGGTGCAGTAGTGGAACAAAGGCATACGAGGCGGCGTAGGAATCATGCCGTGGGCATCCGCACCGCAGAAGGGATGCTAGGTGAGAGCGAGCGCCTCCTGAAAGCCGCGGAGAATTCAGGAGCCCAGAATGTGCACCATGCTCAAGCATCTTCCCGGATACCGCAAGCTCTTTGCACAAATTTGGCAGAGGAAGCGAAGAGAGCACGAGAATTGTATGAAAAAAGGCAGATTCATTCCGAGTCGGACTCACATTGGAACTCCCTACGTCCGTACCAGCAACTCTGTCTGGCGCTCATTGTTAAATACACATTGAATGACGAACAAGCCCGTGCATTCCTGTTGTTGGCCAATAAAATTGGTCGCGAAATAGAGACTGGCCGTAAAGATCCACCCATATCTCTGCTGTGTACTGGACCTGGCGGCACAGGAAAGTCAGTGATTTTTGGAGCATGGAAAGAGTTCTATGAGATAACTGGTCATCCTGAACGGCTACGCTTGACTGCCCCAACAGGAGTTGTTGCCAGTGATATTGGTGGGTGCACGATTCATTCAGAAGCCAGCTTACGAGTTCCACCTGCGAAAATGAAGTCAACACCGGCTTTGCGCACAAATCTCGAGGAACGAATCTCACCACTAGACACTTTAATACTTGACGAAGTCTACTTCTTGAGCGCACAAGATCTGGCTAGACTTTCTGAATATCTCTGCATGGGGAAGGGGGCCACTGATTCCATATGCGGAGGTTGAATTGGGCAACCTGCGGTGATCCTTGTCAACTACCACCGCCAGGAGGAAATTCATTGTTCGCCCGTGAATTGGTCCAATGTCACGCAAATGATAATCTGAATGACCTGCATGAAAAGGTTCGCCAGGAGGTGAAGGGAATACAGATCTGGCACCAAGTCGAGCACGTCGTTGTATTGGAAGAAATAATGCGCCAAAAGGGAGATCCATTGTTGATTGACATCCTCAAACGGTTACAGAAAGGTACCTGCACGGAGGACGACAAGGTGATTCTGGACAGATATGTGTTATCCAATGAAGAGTGCAGTGAAGCGACTAGGGATCTCACCGACATTAACAGATGGATTGATGATCCAGCACATGCATGTCCGTTGATTGTGTATACGAATGCCGCACGAGATCGTCACAATAACAATATGGCCGAGGCCTTCGCTACTGCGACCGGCCAAGACTGTCATACTTACCACTCTCGTGATACGAGGGGACGCGGGCGGAAGCGTAAACAGCTTACCGGGCTGGCAGCTGAGGCTGCATGGTCCGTACCCGTCAAAGAAGCCAATGATCTTGGCGGCAAGGTATCAGTTTTATCGAATCATTGTTCATGGCTTTCGGGGCTCACCACATACTTGAGGTTCCTTACATACCGGGAATGCCCGTATTTTGCACTGAAAATCTGGCGACCGAACTGGGAATCTCGAACGGCAGTCCGGGGACGCTGGTATCAATTGTCTACGAGGAGATTGACGGGCGCCGCTATGCGATATCAGCAGAAGTCGACTTCAAAGCATATACAAGCAGCGACCCGGACGCACCCATATCCTCATCGAGTGGTCCTCAAACCCATTACCAGCATCATTCATGTCCGCCTCCCAACATCCGAAAAGACCTACAGCGCAACCCGTTCCCAGCTCCCTCTCATCCCAGCCTACGCCTTCACCTCCCACAATGCCCAGGGCCGTTCCCTCGATGTCTGCTGCATTGATCTGGCAAGCTGTCCCACAATTCAGAGTGCCTACGTCATGCTGTCGTGTACGCTCACTTAAAGGCCTCTGTATTCTTCGTCCTTTCCGACTGGACTGCATACAAAACCACATCTCGCAGGAGCTGCGAGAAGAGTTTGAAACGTACCGAGCTCAAGGCTGAAAAAACCAAAGCCTATTCTCGCGAGCAGCTTTCGTGGTTTTACAGCGTAGTTCCAGAAGGACGAGTCGGGCTCTTGACTGAAAACCCCACCCCGGTCGAAGCGTTTGATGTCGACATCGTAATGGCGGCCCCAAGTGACTAAAAGGTACCCAGTGTATTTTCCCTGATTAAATACAAAGCGACCTACTAATCTGCTGTTACTTGACACTACGCCAGCATCCTTCTATCTTCCCATTGTGTGTTTAATGGCATAGCATCCATAAATTACCCAAGCGAACCTGCACAAACTGTACAGATTGCAGGAGCAGTGTTATGACCAGTGTGGTTCAAATATTAATACAACTGGCTTTCAAATGCGTAAAACAGCCTAGTGCTCCGTCGTTGGGAGACGACTAGCACCCTTCTAACCTTATTCAAGACGGGGGATAATAGGGATGTAGGTGAATTTTTTACGGGATTTTCCATTGGTGCGTCGGCGTGGCTCGTTGCAATAAGTACATTCCGTGAGCTCTGCATTGGGACCGGCGTAGCAGAGGCACGAGTTTATGCAGCAGTCATAGATTTCGGCTTGAAACCGGCAAGGAAGTTGACTCTGGAACGGAGAGCATCGAGTTTAGGGAGGGGCGGATTCTGTGGGAACGCATGGGGAAGCATTTTGAAGGCGTTGTCGGTCAAGTTCGTCTGGACCTTGAAAGAGAAGGCTCGACAGATTGCGAGGTCATACTCGCTCAACTTGTGAGCTGGAGACCGACATATATGAATATTAATTGAGTCTGAGATGACGGTACGTACCAAGAGCTGCTTCTGCCTCGTACTCCGCACCGAGCTTGACCCATGCCGGCAAACCATCGGTTGGCGCTCTGAATGTTTCCCAGTCAAAAATATCTGGGTCCTGGTCTGGATCCTCCCCCTCGCTATCCTCCGCCCGCATGGGCTCCTCGTCTGAATCAGAGCCCGATCCCGCAGAGGAATCTGAATCGGAGTCTCCAACAAGACCGTAATCGGTCCGGAACACATCGTCGGAGTCGTCTATAGCTGGGAGATCGATGCTCATGGGTCGAGGACTCGAGAACACTGGAGAATCACCGCAATATGAATTTTGAATGGAAACCAGACTTCGTTAAATTACCTCCAACGTCAACATCGGAACCATCTTCAAAATTGGATGGCCCTGCTTCAGGAGTTGCCATGAATTCATCGGGATCGACCTCAGAGCTGGGGCCAAGGATAGGGCGCTGGCGTGAAGGATATGTCGGATTTTGTGGAGGATAGGGCGCACTTGTCATGGCCCGTCGATGAGCACGTTCGCGCTTAACGGAGATAAATTCATTGCAGCAGGCACATAGAACCTTTGCAGGTTTTGGGGGCATCTTGCGCGCAGAGAGGGAGAACAAGTGATATTGGAAATTGAATGCGGTGCATGGCCCGAGCGCAAGCAAAACTTGACAAAACAAAAAGATCGGTACCGTGACTGACCCAAACCATCCCCCGCTTTTCTGCGACGCTCAGCTCCCTTTCCCCAGATGCCCCCTCGAACTCCAGCCCCCCGTGGTGCTGTAAAGGCCAAACTACAGCTGAGCGACAAGGAAAATATAAGGGGGAAAGGACATACCTCAGGTGCGGTGACGGTACCGCCGTACAAAATTCCCGAGATCCCCCAGCCTGTCCTGGAGGAGCTTGAGCGCAAGTACGATATTGAAGGCTGCAATACCGTGGATATCGTCTACGCGCGTCAAGAGAATGATGCTGCTCGACGTGAGTCTTGATACCCATCGGACAGGTATTCACACTTACTTTGCGTAGGCTACATCACAGAGCAGGAGAAAAAGCTGAAGGAGAAGGACGACACTACCCAGCTACTTTTGCGCGAGCTCGCAGACTTGAAGGCACGTGTTGCGAGCGGCCAGATCATCGGCGATGGTGGAAACGGAGGCGCAGACTTGGAGCAAGAAGGATCGGGATCAGGACCGGCTTCTGGTTCGTCTTGAATACTCAGATCCCAGAGTTTTCTTGAGCTGATGTCGTGTTTTGTCAAGACGAGCTGGAGGAAGAGCGCAACAAGAATGCGGAGCTTCAGAGACGTCTCGATGAGCTTGAGCGCAGCAACCTCAGTTCCAGATCAGAGAACGGTCCCAAGAACATCGCCAGACCAGCAGGTTCTGCAGGAAAAGATTTCAATATCCAGAACGAGATGGGACTAGGAAACCGCGCCAATCGCGAGATATACAAGACACTGTTGGTATGTGACAGTGTTCTGATCCCCTTCCAGTTCTGATCTGCCGGCAGCGTAACATTCGCGACCTCACGCTGCAGGCGGGGATTGATTGGGAGAGTCCATGGGCGAAGATATCCGCTGGCACGAAGGCGAAGCTTTTTGATGTGGTGAGTGTCTGAGCTTGTCTCGATATTTACTTGACCATTCGATCCAGGCACGGGCACGCCACCCGATCCTCGCAGACTATGTTAACGACTGGGCCACGGAAGAGATTGCGAAGCAGTTCATCAAGAACCGGCCGTCGCGAGAGCTACCGCAAGGGATTGCTCGATGTCCCGGAGCAGTACGCATACCTCAAGGCTAATTCGGCCAAGAGAGACCCATCTGGATCGCGTAAGAGGCGTATCGCTACCACTGCCCCGAAGAAAGCCGCTGCTGGACCCAGGAAAGCCAAAGTCGCTGCCGCCAGTAGGTCTGTACAGGTACACCAGAAAGCTAAGAACAGCAGCAAGCCGAAAGCGAAAGCCGGTCCCAGCAAGGCCAAGGGCAAGAAGAGAGCCATGGATTCCGACGACGACGACGACGACGCCAGCATGCACGATTCTGAGGACAAGGAGGAAGAGGACGACGATTGTACGTGGCATCTTCTCGCGATCTTATCACCGCCCTGACAACTAGCGTACGTACGTGTTTACAGAACTTCCCATGCCGCATTTGGCCTTCCCTTTGTCCCGCGTATTCGACTAATACATCTCTATGCTTATAAAATCCATTCCGAATATATTGTTTCTATGCTTTTTATCGTGTGTATCCCGGTTTTCGTGCGTGTGAAATTGTTCCGACAATGAGGTGAAATCCATCCTATGTAATAGCGTAGAAATGAGCAGTTAATTGGTTGATTGTGAATTCTCGAACGTCCTACAATAGGATGAAAATACGCGAGGAACATGGCAGCAGATGTAGGATGAATTCGGCCGTTTTAGGATGGTCATCATCCTATTCCGATCATCCTACGTCGCGGCGCAAATCAACCTACCTGTGTTCAAAATCATCCTTCAACCGGCCGAAATTCTGCCTACTTCTGGTTGATCCAAAGGTTGATTTTCATCCTTTCCTGCCCCTGCAGAGATCCTTTGTCTGTCGGTCAACTGGCACTTTCAAGCCAAGGTAAATACCTCTCATATGCAGCCCAAGTTTCAACAATGACACCAATCAGAGGGACGTGGCCGTCCAGGAAAGATTGCACTTACTTCCATCCCTAGCGTCAAGAAGACGGCAGACTTCCCTTATGCTTTTGACAACGGTTCATCATTCACAGATATTATACAGTCAAATTTAATTGTTTATAGGCAAACCCGCGCTCATATGTCAAGAGGGGACGCAGCGCTGATCCAACAGCACGACAACAAGGTTCAGCAAGTGCGCCATCTATGTGGTGATCGTCCCACGAACTGGCGCGCATACATCTCGACCCATATCTTGCGCTTCATCCGCGGGATGGACATAAATGTATGTTTCTTCCGAAATTTCACTGTGAACTTAATCCAATTGAAATGGTGAGTAATTTTGATACAACAAACACAAGCTGATTTAATATTTAGTACTGGGGGTGGTGCAAATACCACTGTCGGCAATCCCCAAGAAAAGCTTTGCACAACGGAGTTAGCATTGAAGTACCTTGATGCGTGCCCGGTAGAGGTCATTCGCCGTTTCATCAACAGATCATGGAGGTTTATGAGTGCTTGCCAGTTGGGTTTGACGGGCAAAGCGGCGGAGTGGGCAGTGAAGAAGCAGAAACAGCACCGCGCGATCTCGAGCAGAGTCCTGGCGGCCAAAAGAATGGCCGCGGGCATTTGAGCCAGTTTGAGCTCATTTCTGGGTCAAATCACTCCAAATAAAGTCGTGGCATGGACCTAAGGTGTTTTCATGAACATATCAATGGTTTGATAAATATTTCTTTTGACCCGTTTTGTCAGAATACAAAGAATGGGGGTGTTCTAACAAATCGAGTCCTGGAATTCCCACGCTATCTACTCTCCCCCCCACCATCTCGGACACACCTACAACTTGGACAAACAAATGTTTCTCCACCAATACTGGACCATTTCCAAGATTTCTGGTTTAATTGGAGCGGTAGGAGGTTTACTAGTAAGGTACTGTGCAAAATCCTTGCAAGTTGATATCTCTCGAGTGTGTAATAATGAAGAAGTTGGCAAGTAGTG